>ML677341.1:2737016-3032116 GCA_007922305.1 Dermatemys mawii
AAGAAAGAAAGAAAGAAAGAAAGAAAGAAAGAAAGAAAGAAAGAAAGAAAGAAAGAAAAGCCCATTCCAAGGACAGACAAGGTGGATGAGACTTCTGTTGGTGAGAGAGAAGCTTTCAAGCTTACACAAGAAGAGCTCTGTGTAGCTCAAAAGCTTGTCTCTCTCACTAATAGAGTTGGGTCCAATAAAAGATATTACCTCAAACACCTTATCTCTCAAATATCCTGGGACTGACAGAGCTACAATTCCAAAGAGAGGCAGTTGTAAAAGGTGACTGCTCACTCAGGGTTCGATCCAGCTGCCATTGAAATGAATGGGATCCTTTCCACGAACTTCATTGGGAACTGAATGAGGGCCCTAATGCTTTTACATATTTTTAGAGGGGCATGCCCAGCATCTATTCTGTCCATACATATCTCTAACACTTTGACATAGGATGAACTATTCACTGCAAGTATATTTTCAGTTATCCGTTCACCTTTTCTTACCTGTACTGGGTTTCTTAACAGATTGAGCACTCTGAGGAGAGGCAGGTCTTCAATACATTCCAGCTCACCCAGTTCAGAAATCTAGTTATTCACAGAAAAAATTGTATCAGTAAAAAGCCACATCGAGTAAGAGAACTATGGGAAGAAAGCATCTCAGTGCAAAACTAAAATGTGGAAAATGAAAACCCCACTACACCTACCAAAGGAATACACATATACACAGCATGCAGTGACACAATTCTTGTCACACAACTCAGGTAGCTTCCCTAATGCTTTGGTAACTTGCTTAGGCAAGACTGGATGCTTATTTTAAAAGCCATAGCTCTCTCCAACCTTTTGCATAGTATCGTGGCAAACCCCAAAGTGCCCAATTTTTTTTTTAATGTAGACACTGGACCTTTAGGAAATACACTAAGAACCACCAGCACATTTCAGACAGGCCATTAAACAAACTGCTATCAGATAGCAGTACTTTTGGCTGAAGTGAACTAGCCAGGCAATAGGGTGCCCTGAAAGACTGCGGCTTGCATTCAGTTCCTGCAGGTTTAGTCACAAGCAGCTAAAAAACTTCCTTTCTGTAAAGAATTTTTTTTTCATTTAGTGTCTAAAGCAAAGTCATATCGAGGGCCCTCACTCTAAAACCTGCCTGATTGGCTGCTTTTGAATGCTAAGACCAATCGCTGGACTTGACAATTAAAACAAGACACGTCATCACCTACTTACACATGATCTGTGTTGAAAAACAACACAAGATACTGAATGAGTCTTAACAGATGCACTGACAGTGGATTTGTGTATAGTATGATGCCTAATCAGGAAATCATCCCACCTCTATTATCTGCACATGCAAGTTCTCATTTGTTTATACCTTGTAGGTGTATCCTGAAAATTGGGAGAATAATCTGAATATTTCAATTTCCAGTTTTAATTGTTGCTTGATATTTGCCTAAATTTTAAAATACATAATTTCAGGTGGGTTAAGATCATAATCGCGAAGTCTTGGCTTTGATAGGAGAATGACTCATCCATTGAGGTAGGCAGTGTTGTAGATGTGTTGGTCACAGGATATTAGAGAGACAAAGTGGGTTATGTAGTATCTTTTATTGAATTCACCAATAGAAGGTGGTCCAATAAAATATATTTCTTCATCCACTGAGGGTCTTTTCTGAATTAAAGACCTTGGTGTCTCAGTAATCTGCTGAGTTAATGGATTAACCATTGCTTATAGGGCCCAGGGTTCAAATCCTTGTTAAGATTACAGATATAAATGAGTTGGATGGTCTGACCCTAGTCTCCAGAGAACATTTATCCGTATAACAAAAGCCATTTTACAGTATGCATGACTGATATTCTCTGACAGAGTCCCAGGAAAAGCTCACATATTTTAAAGTCAGAAGGGATCATCATGATCATTCAATCTGACCTCCTGCATGTTGCAGGATTGAGGGACATTGGCAAGATCTGTTGGGGTTGGGTGCTGGAGTAGCTAAGGTATAAGCAGAGATTACCTGGCACAGCAGGATGGAAGAAGGTAGTACAGACATTCAGAGGTACCGACTTTGTGATTTCCCTGGGGGTGCTGGACCCCTACTTGGCCCCAGGCCACACCCCCAAACCCTCCTCCTCCTCCTCCCCCACAGTGCCTCCTCCACACCACTGAACAGCTGATCATGGTGGGTGGGAGATGCTAGACTACCGGTAGGTGCTGAGCTCCCACTATATTTTTCCTGTGGGTGCTCCAGTCCCATAGCACCCACAGGGTCAACGCCAATGCAGCCATTCCCTGCAATGTGGTATCCCTCTAGTATCCACTCTAGGGAATGCTGTCCATCCTTCACAATCATGAGCACTAAATGTTCCCTAAGAGTTACTCACATAAACAGAAATTAGCCAAGCAATTAAACAAGAGCAGGGAGTAAGGTGCTACTCAGCATACGTAAAGGTGGCAGAATGGGTTGTAAAGTGAAAGCCGTTTCTTTCTTGTAGCATTATGGGATTTTTAGCTGAACCTTTGAAGAGTTGAATTTCAGATAGAGACAGTAAAACTAAAAACAATTCAGATTAATACACAGGATGTTACCTGATTATTTTCTAGGTTGATCACTTCTAGTAGATTATGCTCCTCCAAACCTTCTAAACTACTGATTTTATTACTGGACAAGTCCAAGTTCTGGAGGACTTTCAGGTCCTCCAAACCGGTTATCTTCTCAATCTGGTTAGAGCACTGAAAATCAATCCAAAGTATATAATAAGTCCTCTCAAGCTTTCAAAGCTGAAAAAAATGTTTCTGATGAGGAACAGCACCCTACTGTCTAAATGGGTAATTTCTGTGTTCACTTTAAATACCATTTAGAGTGTTACGGGCCATTTCTCTTCTCCTGGGTCTTGTATACATTAGCATTGCATGAAAGTAACATTGTCACTCATATTAACCTCATCCTCATCTTGAGATGCCAGTTTATAATTTCTCATTCTGCTAACAAATGGAGCAACCTCCTGACTGATTTATCTTCAGTGCACTACCTTAAGTAGCAGTTGGTGCTCCGTGTCAGTAAAATAAACTGGGCCCTGATTTTCTCTGCAATTTCATTGCCATGGAAGTGGCTACAGAATCCCCTCACTACTGTAGAATTGTGCCCAGAAGCCAAGCTTTCATCTATTAAAAAGTTATGTTTGTTACTTATATGGCTGCAAAAAGATCAAAATGTAAACTGTACATAAACCAATACACTGTTATTTTCCTGAGTCCACAGGTAGCTCAAAACAATAGCTCTCTGATGCGTCAAGTTATCTTATTCACCTCAGTGGGTGTTAACCTAAGGAAATCTCTAGTTTGGGTAGTATTTTACTCCATGAATACCACCTCTGAAATTACTGTAAGGAAGCATATCAGAATCTGGTAGTTGAGATTGCTCGGTGATTTTGGGGACCTCTAAAATAGCTTTTCACTGCACACAACACAAGACCTGATTCTTCTTTCTCCAGGAGAGGAAACAAATGAGAAGGTCACATGTTTCTGAGTAGGTTCCAGGTAGTTTCATTTCATGAAGCCCTATCAATCATACAGCCATCCCTATTACCAACTCCTAGAATGGTATAGCATGCTAGCTTGTGCGTTAATCTCAGGTCCCGATCACTGTATCTGCTGAGATGAGCTCTCAACCTGGCACAATCTGTAACCATGACCTTGAAATCTTATTCCACCAATGTCACTTTATGCTGAAAGCTATTTGGGAACTTCAAATGCTATTAATAAATATTTAGGAACTAGAGAAATAAATAAATAAAAGGATTGCAATGTTGATCCGCTTGTATGCCCTTGACATTTTTCCTGACTTTTAAATCTTTGATCGGGCTATTAATAGTAAGGAGACTCTCTCTTCCCTCTCTCTTCCTCATGAGACTTCTGTTCAATAAGTACAACTAAGAGTTGTAGTTCCAAAGTGCTGTGCAAATGGTGCATACAAAATTCTGTGCACCAAAAGGATTTGTGTGGAGAATCCACTTTTGGAAAGCGTAAACTTTCTCAGCATCCAGTTCATTACAGCACTACTCATTTTTCTTTTTGCAAACAAGGGAAAAATATGGGCTCTTTGGTGTATCTAAGTAGTATTTACAATTACTGACGCTCCTTCTTCTGAACTTGAGACCTTTCTATTTTCTTTCCTAAAGAACTCAAGAGGGAATGGGAAAGAAAGCTGAATTGACGGGAAAAAATGCCACTTTTCTGCCATGTATAGTCTATTTGCATCTTAATTTAATTTGTAAAAGAAAACGCTACATTGAAATTTCACTATCTACTTTATGTGATTACCTACTTTGCTGATTAAAGAAAAAAATAAAAGTCTTTATGTGAGCAGCCACAGCAGCATGGAAATACAAAAATACAGAACACGGGCATATTAATAATGTTTTGCAGTTTCATAGCAGTTCTCACCTTCAAAACATTTACAAATACAACTAATTAGGTATAAGTATTATTAGCCCCTTTTACAGATGGTGAAACAAACAGACAAGTTAGGTGCCTTGCTCTAGTTCTACTTAAAGAAAAGAATCAATAAGTATTTTTTACACTGTAGACAGAGAAAAGAGATCTTTCTGAAAATTTAGTTTTCAACAAGTTTATAATTCATTTCAGTTTTTTAATATATGATTTTTCTCAATCTGAATCAATCTTTTCTACTCCCACTGAGAGCCAGAGCTCCAGATTCATTGGCACTGAGGGATTTGCCTGAAATACTGTACAAGAGCATTCATTACTTTGTCCACTATTAAAAATGAACACATTTTAGTGCATATTAAAATAAACTAATCAGTTAAAGAAGTGCAAGGAACAACTACATTTGACTTATGTAGAATTTAAGTATTCTTTTCTATACTACAGTGCCATTTTGTCCTTTAGCACAGAAAAACAAATTAAAAACTTTATGGACATAAAAATAAAGAACTTGCTTTGCATGACATACTTACGTATTTATTTGTTATTAATGTGTATAAACTTAAGCATACATATATGTATTTTCAGATTCAAGTTTTTGAAGGTATCAATTAGATTATTTTAAAGATCATAATTATAAAGAAAATTAAACGTAAAGGTGGAAAAATGTACTTTGTGCTTTTACAGAAGGGGAAACTGAGACACAAAGGCACACTAAGCTAAGTGTGATTTAGTTGGGGATTGGTCCTGCTTTGAGCAGGGGGGTGGACTAAATGAGGTCCTGAGGTCCCTTTCAAGCCTGATATTCTATGATTCTATGACAAGTGAACCTCACAGTGTCAGAGTAGGAACAGAACCAACATATCCTGAAATAAGGACCATGACTTAACCATTGGTCCATGCTGCCACTTTGACTTCAAGAGCCTCAAAATAAGTTTCCTTTTATAATTGATGTTATTAACATACTGATTTTTACTCATCTTGGAAAATAAATGTAGGCTGGTCAGTTTCCCTTTCACCCCTCATATCCAAGCACAGTGCTACTGTTGTAAACCAAAACAACTTTGCAAGGGAATGTCTATTTAACAACATCACGGTTTTCAATTGATTAATTAATCAGTTTCTTCTGTACACATCTGAGTCTTTCAAAATAAAGTTTTGATTCTTTCAAACATTATATTTAGGGCCCACATACTGTTGATATTTTTAACTTCTAAAACGGTTACAAAAAAAGAGAGAGAGATACAACATTACCAAAACAGTACCAAAACTTGTGCCCACTATTAACAGACCTATGGAAACCAGCCTATTTATCACAAATACATTTCTAAGAAGCTGAACTGGGCCATTTGAAAAAGAAAACCTTTATTAAAAAAAATTAACTCACTTACCAGACAGAGTATTTTGACAGGTAAATTTTTCAGACCACTGATTGTAGTAATCCTGTTGTGTCCCAAGCTAAGATAAGTCAGACTATGGCACTTCTCTAGCCCTTTGATCTCCTCTATATTATTATCTATGCGTCAGGGTTGCACTTAAGGAAAATAATCACATAAAAAAATCATAGCAACATTTAGAACTAAGTTAGCAGGTCAGTCTGTCTCTCTCTCTCTCTCTTACACAGACATTCATTTTACTAATACCCTATCTTCCTCCTTCCACTGTAACTTATTTGTTTCAATCACCATTTACATCTGGTCTCTCAAGCTCAAGCCCCAATTCTGCAACAGCCTGCATGTGGACTATTCTTTACACCTGTTGGAAGGCCCACTGAAGTCAATGGAGCTCCACCCACGTCAAGTCAGTTGCAGGATCCAGGAATTCAAGATTATAAATTCTTTGAGGCAGAGACCATACTTTATTATATGTTTGTGCAGCACCTAGCACAATGAGACCCCACAGCATTACTGCTTACACCATAAAGCATAACAATAAATAAGTATAATATACATTATCCATGATATTATGTAGATATTAAAATTTTTGCTTGAATTTGAAGTAAGTTATAACAGTCTCAGTACTGACTCCGTGTCCAAGTGGTGGTGACTCATTTTAATTTAAAGTAAAGCAAAGGCAAAACTAAACATATCATATAAGAACAAAATGGAATCATAGACTTTAAAAACGAGAAAATATAAATAAGAAACCCTGTCACAATACTCCAAAGTAGATTAAGCAGGATGCAAAGTGCTGCTTTTATGCAATCACAGGGGAAACAGTATTTCATTTTAATGTTTATGAGAGAATGATACCATAGTCCGAAAACTGGGACAGAAACATTTTTAATAACACAGCCAACCACATTTCAAATCTTAGATGCCTGTAGACAAATAATCAGATTATTTTTTCCCTGCCAGAACCACACCAATAATTCTAATCAAATGCAATTAGGAGCCGCATTTATCCTATATGGGTAATGAAAGAAAATACAATATTGTTATAAAAACACAAGAACAGCCATACTGGGTCAGACCTATGGCCCATCTAGCCCAATACCTTGTCTTCCAACAATGGCTGGTGCCAGATGATTCAGAGGGAATGAACAGAACAGGGCAACTTATCGAGTGATCCATCATCTGTGATCCAGTCTGAGCTTCTGGCAGTCAGAGGTTTAGGAACACCCAGAGCATGGGTTTTCATCCCTGACCATCTTGGCTAATAGCTACTGATGGACCTGTCCTCCATGAACTTCGCTAATTCTTTTTTGAATCAAGTTATACTTTTGGCCTTCACAACATTTCCAGGCAACGAGCTCCATAGGTTGATTGAGTGTTGTAATGAACAACCGGGGTTTGGCCAGCTTTTGGCAAATACACCATAACACAGTGTGGCCCAATCTGCACTAACAGTGTCAAACTATAACTGAACCTCAACACCATGTTCTAGCCTAGATTCCTCCCTAGTAGAATCTATCATTTTCTTACTGTAGATTTATCATTTTATAGGGCCTATGCTAAGCTGCTTGACAAGTTTTGCAATGTGCACTAAGACCACAATAGAATGTAGGGCTGGAAGAGACCTCAAGAGGTCATCTAGTCCAACCCCCTGTGCTGAGGCAGGATTAAGTGTACCACACTTGGCAGTTAGACAGTGACTTTCTGAAAAAATAGGTTGCTCCTCTTCCTATTTAAGTCTATGGCAAAACTTCAGTGGGCACGTGAATGATATTGGTCATAGTGGATACAATCAATCATTGATTGCCAATAAGTAGAACACCAGCCTATTAGGTTCCAAGAGTGACAAAGAGTCCTGTGGCACCTTAAAGACTAACTGAAATTTTTTCAGAGCATGAGCTTTCGTGGGCTAATACCCACTTCGTCGGATGCAAGGTGCCACAGGACTCTTTGTCACTTCTGCAATTCCAGACTAACACGGCTACCCCTCAGGTTCCAAGAGGTTACAAATGTAAAATAAAAGGTGATTGCACCAATAAGATGCAGGAAATCTGTCAGCACTAACAACTGATTTTAGAATCTTAATGGCCCTCTACAACTGTTTGTTCAGGTATTTTCCCTTAGTAAACTGTATTCCTTTCTGTTTTAGGCAATTTCCTTTAAGAATATTAATTTATAGTCCTGTCAGGTATGTTTCTGTGTGCAACCGTCAGGAAAACTTGTAATGACCTTACCATCTGCATCACAGCTCATTTAAATATGGTAAGAGATGCTTAGTTACTGTCTGCTAAAAAATGCATCCCAAACACTTCCACCATTGTAATATATTTAAGAAATGTTGTTTCATTTGTAGATTATAAGAACAGCTTGTTTTGGCTGCCATATCTTCTGTGAATTTTGCTTGACACAAGTTAGGAATGGTGCCATGTTGCATTTTAAATTCTGCATTCATGTCCTGAATTTAAAATGGTCCTGGTGCACTCACACACAGAGTTGTTCTTCCCATATTGCTGGCAACAAATCAAATGAATCAAATAAAGATACTGAACTGCTGTATTCAAAGCAAATGAAAAATCGTAATTCCTGCTCACATCAGTGATAACAACCCCTGACCCTTTTTTATTGGTCACATTATTTTTGCTTTGCAATGGAAATTTGAATGGCATTTCAGTATCATTCTCCAACAAGAATTGTGTCACCGGTACACCTTATGAAACTTGTCAATAATGTAACCTGAAAACTGTGCGAGGGAGCGAACCACACCTATGAGAAATAAGAATGCTGAAATAACATCCTTTAGTAATAGAGTTACTTGAGTATGGAAGACAAAGAACCCATAATAATACAGCCTGCAGTCCTCTCCTCCTGGAACAAAGACTCATTTACAATGCAATTTACAAGGCAGG
Organism: Dermatemys mawii; assembly: GCA_007922305.1. Lineage (NCBI taxonomy): Eukaryota > Metazoa > Chordata > Testudines > Dermatemydidae > Dermatemys > Dermatemys mawii. The sequence goes on from ML677341.1 coordinate 2,745,742, forward strand.
ATAAAAGAGGTTCCTAAGCCTTCATAAGCATTTATAAGCTTACATGGGAATGCAAGAGAGCAACACATAGCACTAGTTTAAAGGCTATGTGGTTAAAGTCTACACTACAAATCCCTTACTGGCATGGCTATGGTAGTATAGCCCCCTAGTGTCAATACAGTGTACACCAATAGAAGGTTTTCTGTCCATGTAGGAACGCCTCCTCTTCAAATCCCATTAGCTAAGTGGACAGAAGTACTCTTCTGTCAGCACAGCTGTGTCTACACTGGAGTTTTTGTCACACCCTTGACCATCACAGCAATGCCGATGTAAGTTTTCAGTGTGGACCAAATCTTAGAAAAGTGTAGAAAGAGAGCCTTCAGGAGGAATAGGGGCAGCTCTGCACACCAAGTGCCTTGCAAAAGCAGACAGTGAAGAAACTTAAGTAGCTAACACAGCCTTATAGGATCTCCACCAGAATGAGGTTAAGTACCCCACAACCTGAGCAGCATAGTCGCAGACTGAAAGGTGGTTTTGAGAACAATTTGCACCTCATGTAGTCTTACCTCACAGAGGAGAACGATCTTACACACTGACATTTAATATCCTTAACTTTCCCGGATCTTGCAGGAACCAGAAAATCAGTCCATTTTATCTACTTTTGAGGTTGCACAGCAGAATGTTTTTACAGTTAAAGCAGCTCACCTGTCACCAGTTGATTTTCAATCAAATGAAATCTACATAAACATTGAACCGCCTTTAATGCTAAAAGTGGGAACTTCCTGCCCATTATCTCTCCTTTGCTGCGACGCCTACAAAATCCTGACAACTGTTAAGCCATTGGTGTGCTGAGACCACTTCAAATCATGGTGATTAACACTGTCTGTTTCCGTGTACTCCCCCATCTGTCAGTATCCATCCACTGTCTCTTGTCTTATACTTGGATTGTAAGCTCTTTGGTGCAGGGCCTGTTTTTTTTGTTTGGTTTGTCCAGCACCCAACACAACGGGGCGCTGGTCCATGAGTGAGGCTTGTTGTAATAACTGGGCCTACAAATTTACCCTAATTATGAGCTGAATTGTAACAAGTACATGACAGCTTATAAAATGTCACAATAACCCAGAATAACAAATATTGATGGGAAAAGGACCGAAAGAGAGACAGAAAGATTGAATTAGTCCAGATTTTAAAAAGTCTCCATATATAACATAAGGACTGTGTTAAGATCATGCTTAGTAAACCAGAAAAGTGTGCAACCAAAAATCAGTGAACCAAAATTGGTGTGTTGGAAACTAGACCTAATTGGTGGACAAAATAAAGAGTGAGTGGGCTATTCCACCTATCGCTCCCTTTTGGAGTCCTTAAAGGAAGAGATTTGGGGAGAGAAATTGGCTGCGGGTCCAAGCTTCACCATCATGAGTGCCACACCCACCATCTCCTGTGACCCCGGAACTTCTTCATCCTAATCCTGAGAGATGTCCTGACCAGACCGAGCCAGAGAGAGGGACCCAGATGACATCGCCACCTTTGCTAGCTATAGCTGAATCCCAACCCCCAACCTGGGATGAAACAGGATCAGACTTCAACAGCAGCAGGAGCTCCAGCCTGTCTCAACTAACTTCTCTCTTCCTCACATGGACAGTTATTATCATCTACCTAAGAGACTGTCAAACAAGGTGGGGTTTTTTGCATTTAAAAACTCTCTAGTGAAAAGGAATAAGGGATATTATTAAAATGAAAGCTTTATTTAATGTTTAACATTTCAAATGTTAACTCTTTTTCCTTCTAAAGTTCAAAGAATTGTTAATGGCATGTTTGCCATGGTACTAAGCAGGCTGAGGTCTCTGTATATAAAACCTCAGACCTTGTTCAACACTGTTTAATGTTGGACAATGACTTGATTATGTTAACATCTTCAGCCCGTATATTGCATCTAAATTAATACCATAGGCTCCTAGCCTCAAGTAATTATTATTTTTCATATTAACATTCAATTCTTTCTTTAATAGATGTGTATCATATGAACAATCAGACTAGGTCACACCAATGGTCCATCTAGCCCAGTATCCTGCCCTGACAGTGGCCAGTATCTGAGCTTTAGAGGAAATGTACAGAACAGGCAACTTTGGAGAGATTCCTCTCCTGGCTTCTCATTTATAGCTTAGGGAAATCCTGAATCTCAGCACAAAGGAATTAAAGTAAACTCCAAAGATCACCCTTCATATCCCAGTGCTGCAGCAAGCATTTGTTTATCATCTTTGCCTTGTCTAGGGAGTATGACTCACAGCTTTCTTAGCTTCACAAGGCATGAAAGTTTTTTGTTTTCTCTTGACAGGGATAGAGAATTTGTTCTTTACAAACACTTCCACCCACCCTGCCTTTATACATACTCATGTTTTATAAGTTAAAATCAATTTCATCATTAGATTAAAAACTATTTCACCTTGATTTTCAAGGCAGAATCATGTGGTTGAGTGAAGCTACACAGTGAAGATGGGCAGCTATTCAGAATGAACAGGCATTCACAAAAACAACAAAAAACCACCTTCTCCTGTTGTGGTTTCCACAAAGGATACAGTCCAGTCTGAGTTTAGTAAGTGACTGGTATGCGGACAGATCTCGCATTTCAGGTATTTGATTGCATGAAAAATCCACCTCCTGAAGAGAAAAAGGACACATGAGGTTGCTTTCCTTTCTTCTGCACTGCACTTCAGCTGCCCTGTGAAACTAAGTGGTTTTTCTATTATACTTGTGGTGGGGATTGTAGACAAAATAAAAGGGTCATTAATATTAATATGTGGCGAGACATAACAAAAGGGTTTTTTATTAGATACATAACTCAAATTTTGGAAGCTTCATTAACTAGTCTATGTTCCTCCTACAGACAATATTAATGGTCCTGGCATGATCCATAAAGATTAGAGATCAGGAAGGGAAAGCAGAGGAATCCATAGTGGACTATATCAAAACAATACTAGAGAAAGTGGAACAGTGTATGGCTATACTTCACATACATCTTTCACAGCACTGACTGGCACCACTCAATTTGAAAGGTGAGAATTGATTCCATTCAAGATTTGATTCATTTGGCAAAATCTTAACCAGTACAACGAACAGCATAAAATGCCATTCCCAGAGTGTTTGCAGTTCAGGAATGTGAAACCAAATGAGAGGTGTAATTATTTTTTTTAAATGGCAACCAGAATCAGATGGATGTGTAGGGGTCAAAGGAAGTTTGATCTCTTTGTCAGGCCTAGCACAGAATCTAAATTACTTTTAAAAGCCCTCTTTAAAGTCAAACCTCACAAAGGACATTTTTCACAGCTTACCTTGAGATTTTTAGGGGGCTTGAAATCAAAGTATGTAGTCAGTTCATTATTGGAAGCATCAAGTTCCAGTAAGTAAGGCATGTGACTGACACAAGACAGATCTATAACAAAGGGAAAACACCAAATTAAGTAAAATAATACATAGGGAAATACATAGAGTATGGAGTCACAATGTAATATAGTAATTATACCCGCTAGCAACCAAAAATCAATTTTAAACCAAGCAAGACATAGAGCAAGGCTTGGCATGCAATAATTCAATGTATTAGCACTTCTTCCTACACAAAAGATAGTTTGCGAACAACTCAAGACAGAGATAAATACCCAATTCCTAAATCAAATCTCGATTCTTTAAAATTGGTTTCATTTTCTATCATCCTAATTTAACTTTATCACCTCAAGATAAAATTTTCAAGAGCCATAGTGATTTGGGAGCCTAAATCTAATTTCCAAAAGGGACTTAGGCTCTTTAGTCTCAGACAAGACTGAAAATGTACCTTTAGGTCAGTCACAAATCAATCTATCTTCCACATCACTCAAGCCAATTTTAAGAGTTATATGCATAATGGCAGAGCATGTGATTCCCCCCCCACCCGCCCCCGAATTTAGGCCTTAGTAATTATTTCATAAAAGGCACAATCTTAAAGGAGTCAAGAAAGGAGTGATTATCTCTTGGGAGAAGGGACCTATTCAGTTCAGGCATCTACTTGGTACTCTACTTGGAAAAAATTAAAATAGGCATAGTGAGGTTGTGACAGCCACAGAGATGTACTGATCTCCAGCTCTCCAAATATATAAGTACTAAGCCGGAGGCTACATGACACAGCAGGTTACTGCACAGGCCTTACTTATAATTATTATTAATAATCATGGACCAGGGCGCATTGTGCTAAGTGCTGTGCAAACACAGAATAAAATGACATGAGCCCTGATTGTGAGATCATCCTACTCCCCAACTGCGATCATCATAAAAGCAGCACGCAATTTGGTACACTTCAACCTCAGCTGGAAATCTTTGCTGAAGAGAAGACTCATGACTGGAATAACTGTCACAAGCATAACTTTATATGCTCTGATGTTCGCATGTGTAAAATCTCCACCTTAACCTTGCACTAACATGGCTGTTTGCACTTTATGTCCAAATAATAAACTGGACAATAATCTTTATTTTCCTGTTGCCTAGCACATGCTGGTACAGCTGTATGAATACCATGAGTAAATCATTCTCAAGGAGATGCAGCTATTGTATCATTCTACAGAGTTGGATTAGCAATGTCACTAATGTATGGACAGGGTTTTGTGATATTAAAGATACACAGAACACTGCATTGTTCATCTTAAATGATTTTACAAGGCAAGAGCTTACTAGAGTACTTACTACATACCATTAATTTTATTGTATGAAAGCTCCAACTTCTCTAGGTGAATGTATCTGGAGAGAATGCTAATGTCACTTAAATTGCACCCCTGGGGAAATAAAAAGCAAAGAAGCTTTAATAACTTGCAGTATAACCACACCCTGCTCTCTTAGGAGACATGGTAGAAGGAAGTGTTGATGAGACACCCACCGCTTCCTCCCATGGTTGCTGGGATCTGAGCCCACCAGAATATGATTCCATAAAACAAGGACTATTCAAGCCCAAACCAGACACAAATGGGAGGGAAAAGTCAAAGCAGAAAAAAATTGCAGTCATGAGAGATGGCGGCATCCAGAGGGAATACTACATCAGGCTGCATATAAGAGGAATCTGTGGTGAGTCGTCTTTAACTGGGTTCAGTTCTGCTAATCTTCCTGGACAACAGCAATTGCCTCCCACCGGAGTGATGTTACAGGCTGTATTCCCGGGGGATTATCACCTCCCCCTCCTCCTCCTCCTCTCTCTCTGCTCTGACTGTAGGAAGTTACCCAGGAGACAGAGTAAAGAGGAATCCCTACCACCTACAGCTATAGCTGTTCCTAGTAGAAAACAAAGAGGGACTGATTCAGGAGTGAAGTCATGGCCTTCCAAAGGTTCCCACATACAGGCACAGAAATGACAACTACAGGAGGTGAAAAGATGACGCCTGCCTCCTGAAAAAGAGAACATCTCTTGCCATGCAAGCTATCGCCTGCTGAGAGTGAAACTCAGCTGATGGTGACTCTTGTGAGCAGAGAATCACATCCGTGATCACAATGATGGCTCTGCTGAAAGACGTTTATTCTTTGGTTGTACTCACTGAAAGTGACAGATCAAGGTAAACAAACTTGGTGCCAGAGGCTGAATGCCCCAGTTTGTACAGGGCCTCAGCCACAGTATCTTCATCCAGTACCCCATCAAAATGTTCCTGCAAAACACCAAAAAGACAGACTCACTCTTAGGTAGATTTGAGAAACCAAATTCTACATTGTTCCATCCTACTGAAGTCACTGGGATTGCATGGGATGCAAGTCAGAACACAATGCAGGTTTTAGTACTAGCCTCATGCTTTGCAACAGCTTTATACACCCAGAAAAACAAATTATTATTGGATATAACTTTAGCATTCAAAATATACTGGTATATACTGCACACTAACTCCAAACTCTCATATGGGCAATAGAAAAAGCTGAGGTCAACATTTTCAAAAGGAGCCATTTAGTTTTCTGTACCTCACATTTCAGATGTTTAACTTGAAAAAGGGTTTGATCTGCAGAGGCACTGAAGGCATGCAGCTCCCTTAGATGTCAATTGGGTTACGTATGCTTAATTCTTCTACAGATCAGACCTAAAATATCTCAAGCTGGGTACTCAGAAATGAACACATCCCAAGAATCAATCACCCCTTAACATTTTTTTGCCAGAATAAGGTGAAATCCTTTTCACAAAACAACCAGTGCTCTGCCAAAGGGGGTGGTTAACAGATGGCACTAGTGAACTAATGCATAGGTTTAATGAGAACATAAGCCAATGATTTGTGAAAGTCCTATGAGCTTGGAGAAGCCACACAATGATCTCAAATCTAGGGACCAAGATAAATAATTTATCAAAGAATAATGCAAATCTTAGCACCTCCTACAGCAATTGGCGCTACAGAGCTACTTCAGCGGATGGTGCTACAGAGATATTTAAGACATGATTAAGAAATATGAGGTGAGAATGCCTTGGTGATGGGTAGATTGGAGAGAGATGAAAGGAACAAACCCACCCCTTCCTGGGAATGTATTTAACATCAGGGCTGGGCACACGCACTGCACACAGCTATATTGAGGTGCCTTTGCTCTCCAGCATTAATTCAGCAATTTGCATGCCAGCTTGCTTTCTGCCCCTTTCTGGCAGGTAATCGGTAGGGTGCAGAAGAAGAAAACACACCAGATCCCCACTGATGGAAGCAACACAGAGGAGGCGGGGAGGGCAGGGAAATAAACTCAGCCTCAGCTATGCCCCTCCTTCTGTCTGACACACTAACACATTGGCAGGTGGGGGAGTGAAAAGAAAATTTATCATCAGATCCTCCCTGCCCTGCCTGGCAGCGACACCAAGCAGGGCACTGCCAAAACACCCAGCCAGTGGTCAACAATTTCAGGTAGGCTGGAAGAGCTGTCCCCACTACAAATAGCTGTGTAGACAGAAGGCTTTGGAGTTGCGGCTCCCATTGCACTGCCTAGACACGAGAGCCTGAAATCAAGCCCGAGCGGCAAGGTCTACTCAGCTCCAGTCTGTTCACTGGGCCAGGCGTTCCCACACCCTCCGAACACCCATGGGCTGGGGCGTGCCCTCAGCCAGGCTGAGTGTTGAGACGGAAAGAGCTTCCCCATCACCGGCAGGGCAGATCCCACAAGGCCGTGGCCTCCTTGCAGAGGAAGCGCTGCGCAGCTCAGGCCTTAACAGCTCAGTCATAGAATATTAGGGTTGGAAGAGACCTCAGGAGGTCATCTAATCCAGGGGTTCTCAAACTGGGGGTCGGGACCCCTTAGGGGGTTGCAAGGTTATTGCATGGGGGTGGGTCACGAGGGTATTGCATGAGAAGATGCCAAGGGCCAGCCTTTTCCCCAACCCCTGCTTTGCCTCCAGCATTTATAATACTGTTAAATATATAAAAAATGTTTTTAATTTATAAAGGGGGAGGATCGCACTCGGAGACCTGCTATGTGAAAGGGGGTCACCAGTACAAAAGTTTCAGAACCACTGCTCTAAGTCCAACCCCCTGCCCAAAGCAGGACCAACCCCAACTAAATCATCCCAGCCAGGACTTTGTCAAGCTTGACCTTAAAAACCTCTAAGGAAGGAGATTCCACCACCTCCCTAGGGAACCCATTCCAGTGCTTCGCCACCCTCCTAGTGAAAAAGTTTTTCCTAATATCCAACCTAAACCTCCCCCACTGCAACTTGAGACCATTGCTCCTTGTTCTGTCATCTGCCACCACTGAGAACAGTCTAGATCCATCCTCTTTGGAACCCCCTTTCAGGTAGTTGAAAGCAGCTATCAAATCCTCCTTCATTCTCCTCTTTTGCAGAAGAAATAATCCCAGTTCCCTCAGCCTCTCCTCGTAAGTCGTGTGCTCCAGCCCCCTAATCATTTTCGTTGCCCTCCTGGGACAGACCCTCCCCCACCCGCTACCCCCAGCCCTGGAGCGGGGACCGAGCTGAACCTCCATGGGCTGCGGCTCCAGGTCCAGGTCCAGGTCCGAATCCGAATCCGAATCCTCCTCCCCCGCCTGCGGCGCCGGCTCCTGGTAGCAGCCACCGAGCTGCGACTGCCCGAGGCGGGGCCCGTCCCCAGGCGGCGCCGGGCCCAGGGGGACCCCGCCGAGGAGCTGGGCGGGGGAGGGGGGCAGCCCCCTCGTGCCGTCCTCCTCGACCCCCCGCGCGGCCATGGGGAACGGTGGGGGGAGAAGGAGAAAGGGCGGAGGGGGGCGAATGTACTGGTGCTTCAGACTCGGCTCCCCCCCGGCAGGGGCCACCTTGCCACCATCTTGTTTACCACCCGTTGCTTAGGAAACGGGGCGCCGGCTCGCGAGGGCTCCTGGGAAAGAGGGAGCAAGCGGATGCTGGGAGATGTAGTTCCCACCGCGAGGGCGCGCCATCGGGAAGCGGTGCATGCTGGGCGATGTAGTTCCCACCGCGAGGGCGCGCCATCGGGAAGCGGTGCATGCTGGGCGATGTAGTTCTCAGCCCAACTCACCTTGTCTATAACCCCTGGCCCAGCCTGGCAGCAGAGCCCACCCAGTGTCCCCACCCAGCTAGTGTGGGACTGTCCCCCTCTCACTGTGTGGCAGGGCTCAGGGCCATGTCCCGTGTGGGACGTGCTGGGGTCTGGGTTGTACCAGGCCAGGGGGGAGAGGCCTGCCCCCAACTGGTGTGACCCCCACCAGCATCACTCCACCCTCTCCACCATGCACGGTGCATGTGAGGTCATGCCGGTGGCACACTCTGTGTTTCCCATCCAATATCAGACAGGGAGATAAACCTTAGACCTGGGTGGTCAATAGGTAGACCCTGGACCAATCTGGATCACTAGATAGTTTTGAATAGATCCTGAAATCTTTTTATTTACTCATCTTTATTATTTCCTCTGGTGTTTGGACCTTGACTATAACTTGACCAAGAAATTTGGACCTTGACAAAAACCAGTAGACTAACCCTGCCTTAGACAAAGAGAACTTTCTGGCTTAAAAACTGGACGAACAGCCTGTCTGCCCACCCTGGGCTTGTGATTACCCAGCTGGAGGGTCACAGAGTTGATGATCCCAACTAGCGTTGGCAGTGGGTACAGATGAAAAACTGATACAGTTGACATGTAAGCAACTTGCCCATGGTCACCCCAGGAGTCTGTGGGAGGACAAGGCAGTGAACCCAAGGCCCCTGAGTTCCTTGAGGGCACTCTTGGGACAAAGGGGGGACTGTTAGGCCCAAGAATTAATCTGGGGGATTCTGGGCAGTCCCTGAGCAGAGTTGCAGATGAATCCACACTCTTGCCGACCCTGAGAGAGAGCTGCATTCTAAACATCTTTTTTACCAAATGTCCTTCACTCCCTGTTAAGTGGAGCCTTAATGTCAACAACTCTCTGTTTTGTCCTTCACTCCCTGTTTTTTGTTGTTGTTTTTTTTGTTAGATCATCTATCTTTCTTGTCTCCTGGTTTCTGGTACTGGTCAAACGTGCTGATAAGAAAATACTGAGACAGCATGTATTGCTTTAACTTGTAATGAAATACTAGAAGTTTCTTACTAACGAAGTGGGGAGGTGGGTTGCTTGAATGAATAATTTGTGATGTAACGAAACTGTCTATAAAAATTTACTAGTTGTTAAAATGGGCAGCTCGTTCTCTTGAGAGACGGGCTGCTCTCTATTGTTGTATGCACTCTTCAATAAAGAGCCTATTATCGGACTTTGCTGGTGTTGCCTGTCTGTGCGGTCAGACAACGAACCGGGCCAGTCTGGGTTTGAATCCCAGACAGTGGTGTAGTATCTTTTATTGGTCCAACTTCTGAAGAGCTCTGTGAAACTCAAAACTTGTCTCTTTCACCAACAGACAGTCCAATAAAAGATATCACTCACCCACCTTGTCTCTATAATAGCCTGAGACCAACACTGCTACAACAACACTGCAAACAAAAATTCTCTGGACGTTGGGTATTTTCAGTAATGTGGCTGCTGTAGAACACATTTATTTTCAAATTTCCTTCACTTTGATATAACTTAGTAAATGGGGTAAATCAATCTTGTACCCATAATCAGCTTTGACTTTACCGTCTATTAGCATTAAACTTGACACACTTGACAACTACAGTATTTGTCCACTATCAGTGGATCTCTCTATATATGGGAACAAAAAGGCGAACATTTGAATCATAGCCCAGCAGCTGGAACATTGATGAGACAAGCTGAAAATCTCCACTACAGTGGGAAGTCTTCACCAAAATGGAGTGTCCATTAAGGATTCCAGGCTACATCACAGGGGTGAAAACTGATCAGACATGGGGCTAGGGGAACAGGAAAGAAGCTCTTCTAAGTACAAATATAAACATACTATTCTTTGAGATCGTAGGGGGATATTGCAAGAATTACTGAAGAGGCAGTGTGATGCAGTGGCCAGGGCCTTAGCCTGGAAATCAGGAGATCTGAATTCTGTTCATGGCTGCATGACTCTGACTAAGTCCCTTTATCTCTCTGTCTCTGTTTCCACCCTCTGTTTGTCTTGTCTATTTAGACTGTAAGCTCATCAGGTCAGTGACGGTCTCTTATGTGTGTGGCACTGCCTATCACAGTGGGTACCTGATTTTGCTTAGGGCCTTCATGGCTCTACTATAATATAATTGTTTATTTTAACATTTCAGATGAGGAAAACATAACAGATATTCACACTATAAGAGAACGAATGTCTTTGAAATGACAACAGTTGCCAAAAAACATGTTTTTTGTTTCACTCTGACCTTTTCAAAGGAACCAAGGAGTTGCCATACCAGGTCAGACCAGTGGTCCATCCGGTCCAATATCAACATGGTTTTTGTAAAGGGAATTCATGCCTCACCAATGTACTAGAATTCTTTGAGGGGGTCAACAAACATGTGGACAAGGGTGTTCCAGTGGATATACTGTACTTAGATTTTCAGAAAGCCTTTGACAAAGTCCCTCACCAAAGGCTCTTAAGAAAATTAAGCTTTCATGGGGTAAGATGGAAGGACCTCTCATGGAGCAGTAACTGGTTAAAAGATAGGAAATAAAGGATAGAAATAAATGGTCAGTTTTCAGAATGGAGAGAGGTAAATAGCAGTGTCCCCCAGGGGTCTGTACTTTGACCAGTCCTATTGAACATATTCATAAATGATCTGGAAAAAGGGATAGTCCTGTGCCCCAGCTTGAAAATAAACAGGTGGCAAAATGTGCAGATGATACAAAACTACACAAGATCGTTAAGTCCCAGGCAGACTGCAAAGAGTTACTAAGGGATCTCACAAAACTGGGTGACTAGGCAACAAAATGGCAGATGAAATTCAGTGTTGATAAATGCAAAGTAATGCATATTGGAAAATATAATCTCAACCATACATATACAATGATGGGCATCTAAATTAGCTGTTGCCACCCAAAAAAGAGATCTTGCAGTCATCGTGGGCAGTTCTCTGAAATTATCCACTCAATGTGCAGCAACAGGCAGAAAAACAAACAGAATGTTGGGACTCATTAGGAAAAGGATAGATAATAAGACAGACAATATCATATTGCCTCTATATAAATTCATAGTACTCTCATATCTTGAATACTGTGCTCAGATCTAGTTGGCTCATCTCAAAAAGATATATTGGAATTGGAAACAGTTCAGAAAGGGGCAACAAAAATGATTAGTGTTATGGAACAGTTTCCATATGAGGAGAGATTAATAAGACTGGGACTTTTCATCTTGGAAAAGAAATGACTGTGGAGATGGGATATGATAGAGGTCTATAAAATCATGACTGGTGTGGAGAAAGTAAATAAGGAGTATTATTTACTCCTTCTTGTAGTACAAGAACTAGGGGTCACCCAACAAAATCAATAGGCAGCAAATTTAAAAAAAACAAAAGGAAGTATTTCTTCATACAGTCAACCTGTAGAACTCTTTGCCAGAGGATGGTGTGAAGGCCAATTCTATAACAGGGTTAAAAAAAGAACTAGATAAATTCATGGAGGATAGGTCCATCAATGGCTATTAGCTGCCAGGATGAGCAGGGATGGGATCCCTAGCCTCTGTTTATCAGAAGCTGGGAATGGATGACAAGGGATGGATCGCTGATGATTAACTGTTCTGTTCATTCCCTCTGAAGCTTCTGGCATTGGGCACAATTGGAAGACAGGATACTGGTCTAGATGGACCTATGGTCTGATCCAGTATGGTTAAGGTTGCCAGGTGTCCAGTTTTTGGCCGGAACACCCAGTCGAAAAGGGACCCTGGTGGTTCTGGTCCCACCAGTAAATGTCAGCACCATATACTGGGACATTAAAAGTCTGGTTGGAGGCACAGCAGGGCCCCGAAGCTCTGCCCCCAGCACCAGCTCCACAGCTCCCATTGTCTGGGAACGGTGACCAATGGGAGCTGCAGGAACTGAGCCTGCAGATGCGAGGGAAGTGCACAGAGCCTCCCTGCTGCCCATGAGCCCTCAACCCCCGATGACCACGCACCAAACTGCCTCCTGCACTCCAACCCTCTGCCCCAGCCTGGAGCCCCCTCCTTCACTCCAAACCCCTCATCCGTGGCCCCATCCCAGAGCTCACACAGCTAGAGCCCTCACTCCACCCCCACCCCAACCTCCTGCCACAGCCTGAAATCCCTTCCTGCACCCCAAACCCCTCATTCCTGGCCCTACCCCAGAGCCCAGACCTCCAGCCGGAGCTCTCACCTCTCCCACACTCCAACCCCCTGCCCCAGCCCGGAGTCCTCTCCTGCACCTTCAGCCCCTCATTTCTGGCCCACCCAGAGCCTGCACCCCCATCCTAAAGCCCAGCCCTCTTCCTACCCCCAACCTCCTGTCTTAGCCCAGAGCTCTCTCTCTTGCACCCCAATACCCTGCCCCAGCCCGGTGAAAGGGAGGGTGGGAAAAGAGAAAGCAACAGAGGTAGGGGCATGGAGCAAGTAGATGGTGGGGCTTCAGAGAAGGGGCTGGGCCTTGGGGCAGGGGGCGGGACAGGGTGTTTGGTTTTGTGCGATTAGAAAGTTAGCAACCCTAAGTATGACTGTTCTTATACCATGTCTCCAACAGTCACCAATACCAAATACTTCAGAGGAAGTTGCAAAATATCCCACAATGAAATAACCTAATTGGCTTGTGCCCTGAAGGATGAGAATTTATGTCCCTTTTTTATGTCCCTGTCTAATGTAAATGTGGATGTTTCAATTATATATAGAAACATGTAACCGCTTTCTAAAAAATCCTGCTCAGTGCTTAGCCCTGGGGATATTCTGTGGCAGTGAGTTCCATAGGTTAATTATGCATTGTATAAAAAAGCAAAAGACATTTCTTTCAATCAATTTTAAATCTGCTGCTTTTCCATTTCAGTGACTGTGTTATTGTATTGCGAAAAGAGGTCAATGGAGGAAGTCAAGCAACAAAGAAAAGTGGTGTGGAATTTGAGGGCAAGGATGCAAACATGCAGCCTGTCAGAACCCAGCTCCAAGAATCATAGAATATCAGGGTTGGAAGAGACCTCAGGAGGTATCTAGTCCAACCCTCTGCTCAAAGCAGGACCAATCCCCAACTAAATCATCCCAGCCAGGGCTTTGTCAAGCCTGATCTTAAAAACATCTAAGGAAGAAGATTCCACCATCTCCCTAGATAACCCATTCCAGTGCTTCACCACCCTTCTAGTGAAATACTGTTTCCTAATATCCAACCTAAACCTCCTCCTCTGCAACTTGAGACCATTGCTCCTTGTTCTGTCATCTGCTACCACTGAGAACAGCCGAGCTCCATCCTCTTTGGAACCCCCTTCAGGTAGATGAAGGCTGCTACCAAATCCCCCCTCACTCTTCTCTTCTGCAGACTAAACAAGCCCAGTTCCCTCAGCCTCTCCTCATAAGTCACGTGTCCCAATCTCCTGATCATTTTTGTTGCCTTCCACTGGGTTCTCTCCAATTTGTGCAAATCCCTTACGTAGTGAGGGGCCTAAAACTGGTCGAAATACTCCAGATGTGGCCTCACCAGTGCCGAACAGAGGGGAATAATCACTTTCCTTGATCTGCTGGCACTGCTCCTACTAATGCAGCCCAATATGCCATTGGCCTTCTTGGCAACAAGGGCCCACTGCTGACTCATATCCGGATTCTCGTCCACTGAAATCCCCAGGTTCTTTTCTGCGGATCTTCCACTTAGCCAGTCAGTCCCCAGCTGTAGCTGTGAATGGGATTCTTCTGTCCTAAATGCAAGACTCTACAATTGTCCTCGTTGAACCTCATCAGATTTCTTTTGACCCAATCCTCCAATTTGTCTAGGTCCCTCTGGATCCTATCTCTACCCTCCAGAGTCAACATACTTTTCTGAGGTGACACAGATAGACAGATCACTAGCACTCAGGATGAAAAATTTGATTGTTGGGGACTAACCGGTTCATTTCAATGGGTTCTGGGTTTGAGCAAAGGCTGCGAGCTAAAGCTCATGATTCTAAGAGGTTTTATAACTCAATTTCTCAGCCTAGCCCGCAACCCCCACCTGGGAATGATAACGTCAGAATGAGCTTTGATTGCTCTGGCTATAACACAAGTCCTTATGGACACCATCCACTGACTTTTATCACTGTGCTTCAGGGAAACGTTATAACTACTGCAATAAAGCTCCCCCAAATTACCTTCCTTCATTATCTCACCAGTCAGAAATGTGAAAACCCTTAATGAGATTTACTCTTTTTCCACTAAAGTACCCTCTGCCTGCCCCCAGGGCCTGCCCCGTGAAAGCTTTTCTCCAGATGGTATATGTCTAAGAATTGCATTCTGGGAGCTGCAACAAAGAAAAGGATTCCATACACTTAGAACAAACAAGAGGGAAAAGGCTAGACTCTACCACTATTCAGGTGCTACCTCCAGGATTGGACTGAACCGGACCGCTAGTGATATATGCTCTCTGGTAGCATATATGGCCTATTTGTTTGTTTTTTTTAGCTGACCATGACCATTCCAAGAGAGAATAACTTGTGAGCCACCAGATCTAGAAACTGAACCTATAAACCATTGGAAAGCCGGGCTTACATTTGGCCCAATGGGGCCCAGCAGCCGTCTCTAGGAGCGGTGTCAGACCCCAAAATCATACGTATTTGTAGCATACGCAGGCATGCCTACCCGTGTAGACCTGCAACCCAGACCTCTGCTGCCTTGTGTGATCTTCACACATTGACTGTAGCAGCTCTGTACGCAAAGCTGGGTGAAACACTTAAAACTAAACCAGAAACCACACCGACGCTTTTTGGTTTTGTTACAAACTCTAATCCCCAGAACCGTTTGCTGGGTGGGGATGTATTGTACAAAACAGTCTTATTTACATAAAGCTCCATGACCATAAATTACAACCCTTTAACCAGCCACATCTAGCTAGGAAATAAGATTTTCCTGGCCTTTTAAGCTGGCAGGGGAGATATTTTTTACTCCACCTATCACTTCTTTTAAACTGACAGTGAGGTGTAATGCTTGTAGCTAGAAGCAGAATTCTTATTATCCACCGGAGGGCACTTTTTCAATCCAAGCAATAGTAGTTTTCCCTAGAAATGAAATTTTATCTACATAAAATATATTTCAGTGTACTTTTTAAAAATGTCTTTCTTTGTGCCCCAAGATGCTGGACCTGTAGTATCTTTGGGCCTGTATTCATTCCCATGACCATGCCTGTGTTGCCAGCCCCAATGCTCAAAAATCAGAAGTCAGAGGCCTCCCCGAATCATGAGAGTGGAGTAAAAATCATGAGATTTAAAGGGAGAAAACCCCACAACTCATTCTGGGGTTTCTTTTTTTCCCCTTCTGGTCTTTGAGAGTGGACTTGGGTCACATTTTCAAGGTTTTATCTGCAACCATGAGGGCTAGAAACTTACGGAGTTTCTCAGGTATTCACCTGAATCCAGGAGCTGCGGCTTTTAGAAAAACACCAATATTGCAAGACTCAAGATCAAATTGTGGGAGTTAGCACCACTAGTGTCAAGTCTGGCACACCATGCCAATGGGTAGGCAGGAAGGTAGTGTTAGGAAATGTACCTCTCTTGTCCTGGAGCTGGTTTGGTTCTGGGCACATTTAGAGCAGCCTTCGGGATATAGATGACCTTCTGCACAGTGAATCAGTTTCACTCAATAAGAACAATCTGCCAGTCCAGGTTAATACTAATTATTAATGGATCATTTGCAAATAATTTGAACTAGAGAAAAAAAATCACCCATTTTGCAATCTGTTTGTGGGCAACTCAACAAACAAACAAGATATGTCAAATTATTCCCTAAAAATGGTTCACCCATTTCTATTGACAGTCCTGGAATGTCAGTTTACTCACAGGCCATGGCAGCCAGGCAAGCTCCCCCTAGGCTGTCCCATCAGTTTGCCAGATACTAGCCTTGGTGAGATCACCTCCAGGAATAAGAGAAGTTGAGTTTCCACAGGCCATTCAGTCATTGGCCTTTTTGCTGAGATTGCTATGTACTGATTGTGATGGCAGCTTTTGTGATGTTGACACATGACTGGACTGAAAACCATGAAATTCATTTCACTTTGGTCACTAAAAAGACATCAGATGCTAATAACTTTCAGGCACTATCCGCATGGTTTGGATTTTAACCAGGGACCTGGAGACTAGCAGACTTAGTTCCCTTAATCAATCCCAAGAGCCAGCCTTTCCTGTTCCCTCTATTTTCACTTATTTCTCTTCATGCTTGGTGGCTGCTATAATGTAGCCCAAATGCCAGGGAACCATTGCACTAAATGTAGAATATGTTTAATCCCTCTGCCGAGAGGTAGCAGATGTTTGGGCCTTTCAAGTTGGCACTGCAAAAAGAGGTGAACTCACTGACGTGGAATATGACTGCAGGAGAACTCACTGACATGGACTATGGGTTTATTCTTGGTGCAACTTGTTTATTTTGCAGTAGAGACACCAGTCCTGGAACAGAGGTGGTCACAAACAGCACACAAGCAATCCCCTCATTCAGGAATCTTAGCCAAAATACCAATGCCTGGTTCCCAGGAAGCAATTCTGCCTCAAAAATGACTCTAGTTAGAGAGATTAAGGGAGACAGCAAATACAGTTTTTGCTTGCCACAGTTATCCCTCCAAAACAGAAACATCTTTATAACACTAACAACCACATAAGAATTTCTTGAAAGCCTGAATATTGCTCCCATGCTAAGAAACAGCTGTGGAAGAGTATGTGTAACAGTGACATCTGGTGGCCCCTGCCATAACAATACACTGACATGTTGAAATCTTAATGTCTTTTTGCCCAGTTGTGCTGCACAAACATTCATCTTGAGCTGGAGCTTCTTGTTTTAAAGCCAATTGCTTGTACAATGCCATTTCCGTTACCAAGGAGTCTGCCACTAATTTTTGGCACAGACACTGTCAGGGTTCCATCCCCACTCTGAACTCTGGAGTACAGATGTGGGGACCCACATGAAAGACCCCTTAAGCTTATATTCCACCAACTTAGGTTAAAAACTTCCCCAAGGCACAAAAGCCTTCCCTTGTCCTTGGATGGTATTACTGCCACCACCAAGTGATTTAGACAAAGATTCAGGACCACTTGGAGTTCCCATTTCCCCAAAATCTCCCCCCTTCACCCCTTTTTCTGGGGAGGCTTAAGAATAATATACCAACCATTTGCCTTTAATAAAAGTACAGACCAGACTCTCTATGTTTAGGACACTAAAATCAATCATGTTCAAACTTTATTATAAAGAAAAAAGTAAAAGAAGCACCTCTGTAAAATCAGGATGGACAGTAATTTTACAGGGTTAAAAAAAAGATTTTAAACACAGAGGATTCCCCTCTAGGCTCCATTTCAAAGTTACAAAACCAAGAATAAACCCTCCTCTTAGCATAGGGAAAAATCACAAGCTAAAACAAAAGATAATCTAAAGCATTTCCTTGCTATTACTTACAATTTCTGTAATTTTAGATGTATCATTCCGTAGGAGCTGGGTCACCTGCTTGATCTTTCTCCTTGATTCAAGTGGAAACAAAATATGAGCACAAACAAAACCTTCCACTCCCCTCCCCCTGATTTGAAAGTATCTTCTTTCCCCACTGATTCTTCTGGTCAGGTGCCAACTAGGTTAATTGAACTGATTAACCCTCACAGGTAAAGGAGGGATTTTATGCTACCCTTAGCTGCATGTTTATGACAGATACACTACAAACCTTTGAGCAGGTAGGAGGGCCAAACTATGCCAGGGCCCATTACCCTTTAAATGAAGTCAACTGTGTTTGACAAGCCAGAGCTCAATAAATATTATGATCTAGATGTAAATCCACACATAGCATAGAAAACGCACACAGAAGTAACATAATGCATGGAATCAGAACTGCTCAAACAGTGTGTCATGGGCCCTATATTGCTAGCAGCTAATAGAGGTTCTTCTTTCATTCAAGTAGTGGGAACCTGAGTTTTTGGAGAAGGACGATCTGAGTTCTATCCTTGCTATTGCTGAAATGTCTCTGTGTAGCACAGTTACCGCCATAAAGATTTAGGTAACCCCCAGAACTGTTGCAATATTTACTCTGTGTGTATGCCATAGAAGGCCAAAGTACCTGGTATGTGGGTTATATGGTTACAACCTGTTCAAAACACAGTAGTGACATCAGATTTTTGCTAAACGTGGTCATGCTGCAATTTTTCCAGCTCTCTGCTTTCGCTGCACTGACGCCAACCACAAAAATTCTCTGCCTGTCTCCTCAGCTGTCCTTGCTGTCATGTAGCGACCACTTCATCATCAGGTGGTCAGCGTCACCCAGGGCTGGCTCTAACATTTTTGCCGCCCCAAGCAAAAAACCCAAAAACCCAAGTGCCGCCCCACCAAAACAACCCCTTCCCAAGCACCACCCCGCTGAAACAAACCCCTGCCCTGAGCGCCGCCCTGCCAAAACATACCCCCCCCAGCGCTGCCCCACAGAAACATATCCCTCTGAGTGCTGCCTCACCAAAACAAGCCCCCCCAGTGCCACCCCACCGAAACAAAAACACACACACCCTGAGTGCCGCCCTGCGAAAACATACCCCCCCAACCACTGCCCCATCAAAACATACCCCCCTGAGTGCTGCCTCACCAAAACTAGCCCCCCCAGAGCCACCCCACTGAAACAAAAACAAATCCCCCCCCCCCAGTGCCGCCCCGCCAAAGTAAAGGAAAAAAACCCCAAGATTGTCTGCCCCTTAGAAGGTGCCACCCCAAGCACGTGCTTGGTCGGCTGGTGTCTGATACCATCCCTGGCTTCACCATCAAGTTAACATGGAGTGGAAGGGGGAAGGAAGCATGGAAGCCATGTTTAGCCTGTAGTCAATTTGCTGGGCGGGGCTTGACCAGACTGCAAGTTCTCCAAGAGGCAAAGGCCACCAGTAATCAAATTAATGGCTAGTTCGGCAGATTGTCCTTGTAAGGCAGGGCTGAGGACCTGGTGGGACTACATGACAAAGGAAGGGCAGGGCCCAAGAAGAGTTTACATGAGCTGCCACTGTGTTTGGCACATAGCCAACTTGGGCTAATGAGTTCTCTGCATTGAAGTTGCCCAGAGTTTATTTGCCGCCATCTGGAAAACGCTTGCCCTTCCATTGGGAATTGGGATGATTCAGACAGGAGGGCAGATTATTAAAACTTCAGGAGCACAAAACTCCCATCTGTTCAGCTTGGCAGGGTGGGGAGCGCTGCCTATTCACTCAGCCCAAGTGGAACAACTCCTTTTAAGCAGCTCTCTGCGGCGGCTGGCAATTTGAATGCAATTAGCCGAATGTATTTCAGACCTGAGACAGACGGAGCCATGAAAACCCTGGAAAATGGGCAGTCAGCAGCTGAGGCCTTGACAGAGACAAGGAAATCAGGCCGTATGAGAGCTGGTGACAGTCCCCTGCTAAAATGCTGTGCTCAGCTGTAGCATCTAAAACGGCACAGGAAATCTTAATCCTTCGGAGCCCCAAGGACAGAGATCTACCTCCTCATACAGGACCGGATTCAGCAGTGCCTCCATATTCCGCAAACCACTGTCAGCATGTGCTTCACCTCAATGGGATTTAAGCGCTTGCTTCAAGGTAAGCCCACATAACCCGCATTAACCCTGCATTGCTCTCTGTCTCCCTTTAGTGGCTATCCCACCTGTAGAGGGCTCAAAGAACGTTACAAACATGCATGGACTTCTCCTCAAAACACCCCTGTGAGGTGGGCATTAACCCCGTCTGATGGGAGGGAGACCCCAGGCACAGATGGGTTAAATCACTTGCCCAGAGAGTCAGGGAAGAGCTAGGAATGGAGCTCCAGGCCTGTGCTTTGTCTGCAAAACTTTAATCCCTGAGTGCTGTGTATGACGCTATGTGGCCTCAGCGCCTCATATGTCCCTCTTCCCCCCATAAAGGGGGAAATCCCCTGAGCCATGACCCCAGCCAAAGAAAGAGCCAGTGGCCTTGCCAGGTTCCAACCTTCCCCCCAGCAACCGTGTATTAAACTGACTAAATTTACATTGTGGTCTTTACAAAACTAGAACAGAAGTTGTTCCGTTTCTGTGGCCTTTCTCATCTTGAAGAACCTCACTGCATTTTGCAAACTGATAGGTGGCTGTCGATAAGCAAAAAGCAGGAACGCCCTGAAATGCATCCATGCTGAGATGGGGCAATCGCAGTTCAACTGTATAGAGCAGTTTAGGCCTGGGTGTGAACTGAAAACCGGTTTGAACTGAAATTGAAGGGGGAATTTAAATATGTAGAATGCAATGACCAGGTTAGAATCTGAGCAGAGCATTGGCGTTGACACCCCTATACTTCTGAACAATGAGGGATCGGTGACAGAGATGGAAGAGGGGCACTGGTACGTCTTTCTGGGTTCTCTGCCACATAGAACACAGGCCCTTGCTTATTTAACTTAGGACTCTGCCTAGACATGGCTTTGATGCCTATTACCTGGGGTGCTGCATCCTGGCAATACCCCCACCCTCTGCCTCAGGGTCTCCTCTCCCTGGGGAACCCCCAACCCTCTAATCCCCATGTTGCCTCAGTCTAGGGCTACTGCCAGTCATCATCAAGCCCCTGCACCCTGGGGCAGACTGCAGTGTAAAAGCCAGTCATCATAGGCAAGGTGGGGTTGGACCAGCTGCCTTTGCCTAGCCCCCAGTACCTTCCTTTAGCCTCACTTCAGGTCTGCAGCCTGGCGAGTTGCTAGGCTGGAGCTCCCCAGGTCCCTTGCCTATTCCCCCAGTGCTGTTCCACCTCAGGTACCCTGTCCCACAGGCAGCCAGGCCCTGCTCCCTCCCAGCCTGGAGAGAGACTGATCCTCAGCTCCTAACTCTCAGCCCTTTTATAAGGCCAGCTGGGCTCTGACTGAGCTGGCCACAGCTGTGGCCAGCCACACCCTCAGCTGTTTTCCCACTCAGCCCACGTGTGCTGCTTTCTCCCAGCAATAGCCCTCTCCAGAGCTGTTTTACCCCTTTTATTTCAGGAGTGGGGTAGCCACCTTGCTACACCCTCCTCATGACCACAGCCCAGCAGCCAACCCTCCTGACACGGGTACCTTTGTGAGATAGAAAAGAAACCCCCTTTTTTACCCCTGAGACAAAGGGACTTGCTTTGACTTGGCCAAAGTCACGCTGGGAGGCTACGGTAGGACCAGGAGTCTAGCCCAGAACTCCTGCAGACTAGCTCAGTGCCTTAATCACAAGCCTGTTGTTTCACCCTCTCCTGCAGTTCACCCCCCCCCATCTCCCTCTTCCCCGCAGCCATTGCCAGACATATCCGATCCAGCATCTCCTGTGCTCCAGACAAGACCTTCTCTGACCCAGCTGGACTCCAGTGTCCCCAGAGCCCCTGATATTCGCCCCCAGCCTCCCGCTTCTCATTCATTGCGCTCATCTGGCTACTCAACATGCAGCACTTGATTCCCCCCCCGCCCCTTTCAAGTGCTTTGATTGGGAGCCCTGTGCAGCATGTTGAAGAGAAAAGCGGGCTGATAACAGCTGATAAAATTATCACTGACGGCGGCACGAGCCACTGGAGGAGAGCTGAATAATCAGAACGGTGCGGTTTACTGCATTAAGCTGTGGCGTTTAAACGTCTGCCGATGCCTTTGATGGCATCGGGCGCAGGATTAAGCAGTAATTATGCACATCTAAATAATCTTCAAACATCTCCCACTGGCTGCGCTTTATTAACATCGCAACGTGCTTCAATTTCAATAAAAGACTGATTGCCGCTCACTCGGCCCCGCAGCCAGAGGCGCAGGAAGGGGTAGCGGGATTCCACTCTTTGCGGTTTTGCCCACGCGTGGCATTCAGCGAGAAGCTTTAGCCGAATGGCGCTCCAGCGTCTACATTTGGGCCCTGCCACCTTGCTACTCAGCCCATTCAAATTCACGTCCTCGTTTGCCAGAGCCGGGCGAGCCGGGTGGGACAAAGGCCGGTCAGTCGGCCCGTGTACTCTGCAGTCGGTTCCAAGGCGGGCGGCGGCCCTAGTTCAGGGCACTTGCTCGGTCAAGATTTCTGCATCAAAGCAACAAGTCTGCTATGCGGCCACGTCAGCTGAGACGGCCGTATGGCTGAGAATGGGATATGAAGCCTGCTCCCCTCTAGACCATTGCTCCAAATCTGGCCCATGTTGTTACCACCACATAGCTGAAATGAACGGCCTCTCCAACTCCTAATGGGCAGGTATCCAGGCAACAGTGGAGTGATAGAGCCCAATTCGGCCAGGCTTATTTGAGTAATCCCATTGGCTGCAATGGGATCATCTGTTGAGTGCCCATCATACCCATTGGGTTCACAGCTGGATAGCACCCTTCACTGAAGGAAACGGAGCTTAGCTGCCCTCATGGAAGTACTGGAGTCTGCAGCGGCTCCACTGTATGGTCTTGTGTCTGTGCTGGGATAGGGGATGGGTGCGCTGGTGGGGATGACCACTGTCCCATCTCCTGCCTTACAGGTATCAGGATATAAAGATCATCCAGTCCCCAATTGTATGATGGGGGCTGGGGACTAGGGCAGGGGGAGTGGGACTTCTAGTGGCTTCCATACCCTACTTGCCCATTCAGGAGCAGGGGCAAGCTGGGCCAATGCAGAGATGGATGTGTCCCCCTAGTGATGGGTCTTCCAGATGGTTGGGGGCAGCATGGAGGAAGTTGCACTGGGGCTCCTGCAGCCACCAGCTGATTGACTCTAGTATTGCTAATGCACCCAGGGTCATGTATTCACTCAGGTTCCCACCACCCTCCCTCCCTTGAATCGCTGCTAATGATCCTTTGAGTTTCTACACAGTTTGTAGTTGTCATTAACCAAAGATCCACGACTTGTGAAGGACAGAGGTATCGCTCTGGGGAGTAACTTACACAGAGACAGCAGCGTGCATGAGATTTCAAATTGGTACGGTCAGGCCTGTGCCAAGGGCCAGCAAAAAGAGTGTAACCACATTCCAGCGAGGGAGAGTGGGGTTGGTGTTTGTATAGCGAGCCCTTTTCAGACTCCTCTTTCAAACTCTGCCCTTTCCAATGTATTTGTCTCTCTCAAACCAGAGAAGGCGGAGGAAGAGAGTCAGCCTGGATTTCCCATTGCTTTCTAGATAAGCTAGTCGCATTTAAAGAGAGCTGTTAAAAAGAAAAGGCTAGGCTCACTGGGTGTCTTTCTTTTGTAATCAGCTGGGGAAGAACTAATCATGCAGATGAGGGACTTTTATATTTTACGGCTTCTCTTCGAAATGATTAATAAGCTGCATCTCAGTGACATAGGCTTGGTTATTAATAGCTCGTTCGGGCGCAAGCTTGTTCTCTGTGCACTAGGGGAGAAAACTGGGGGCAATGGATTGCAGCAGCAGTATGTTATCAGGGCTGAAGCCAAGCCAGGGTAATAGGTGCTGGGATTACATGCGGCCAAAGGGATTTCATTCAAAAAACCAATTGTGACCCATGATGCAGCCTTTGCGTGGGATAAAGAGGTGCAGCCTGGGGACACAAGGGGTCCTATTGCGAATGCCCCGGCTTGCTAAGAAGCACAGCTGGAACGAGCGCATGCAAGCTAGCGAAACAGCCGGCAGGAGGTGGCCAACACAGGATTCACACTGGGGACCTCCAGCGCTACAAGCACAAGCTGCTACAGCACAACCTTCGCCGCCGCTAGGGACTACAGCAGGTGCACAGCCTTTGTGGCTCATGCACGGAGAGGGATCCATAACACACTGACCAGTGGGTGACACTAGCAAACAGTTTTGCATGAGCATTCCCCATTAAAGACTAGGCCAAGACAAAAATGGAAGTGGGAGGAGCTTCAGCCTAAGTAGCTTTCAGGTGCACGGTACTCTGGGAAAAAGAGGTGCTGTGATGGGGTATGCCTATCCCACACTAGGCAGGAAAGGGTTAATCCCGTAGTATGGGCGGCAGAAGTCTCGCCCCTCAGACCACACTGGGCATGCTCCAACTGCTGCCTTAGTATAAAGGAGAGCAGCCCAGCTCATTCTGGGCTGACCGCCAGGGAAAAAGGATACAGGTGGAGGCTCCAGCCTGACTGCAGGAACCAGAAAGCCTGAGGCCCAGACCAGGGACCGGTCACCCACAGCCAGTCGACAGGAGTCGGAGGAGCTTGGAGACTCCAACAACGATGAATGGACCCTGGCTTCAGGACTCACGGTAGGAAGTGGCCCCGGGGGTGGACTGAGTAGTACTTCACACCCAAGGAAAGTCAGCGTGTTGCTGAAGGATCTCTGCTGATGGGGTGGTGACCACGTTCATGGCTCACAGGGCCCTGGGCCGGGACTCGGTGGAGAGAAAGGAGGTGGGTCCCTACTCTTCCCCCGCCCCACCGCTGCCACCCACTCCTAGGTGGTGGCCCACTTCTCTGACTCTGGTCCGCACAGCCCTGACGCCAGGGGCCACGGCACTGAGACTGGCCCCTGGGCTACCCTTTTGAATCTGACCATTGTGCCATATCATGGTGAGGCCCAAAACAGTCGGGTAGACTGTAACCGCGGTGTCAGCACACCCATCGTCCACTTCAGCCGGAGATGGGGCCACAGGTGTATATACCCTGGCTTTTCCTCACTCTGTTCTTTTCAACCTCGACAAAGAGGGATGCAACCAAGCACAGTGACAAGAAAGGGTGTGAATGGGCAAGTGAGCTACTTCTTCCGGCACCGCTGCATCTCAGTGAAACCAGAGGAGTGAGGAACTTTCATTTATGGGACGGTTCCATTTATAAAGGGCTTATAAAGAGTTAATTAATGATGATTAGCTGTTATAGGCAGGATAGCATGTGTGTTATGCATAGCACTGGAATGGGTTATATGCATGGTTATAAGCTAGGTAATAAGCAATCTAATGACATCCTGGACTCTATAACAAGCGATTAACCATTTATTAAAGCATCTATTCGTCACTTTAACCCTTTATAAACTATCTATACATGGAACCTTCATATAAAACGTGTCCTGATTTTTCTGTAGGAATTCCCATCTTGGATCAGAGCAATGGGCCAGCAAGTCTAGTCTCTGACACTGGCCAGTACGAGTGATAATTGACTCTCATTGGTAGGTCTGTGTAACCTCAAACCCGGTACAATCGAGGCTGACAGGTGACCAGGGGTAGCAGCTTTGTATAATTTTTGGTGATGCCCAAAATGGTTTCCAAGTCTCCCCCCCCCAACCCCAATACACACACCTGCCTAAGGATCTGGTAGGGAATTTGGGTGTGAAAGGGGTAGGCTCTGGGAGGGAGCTCTGGGCTGTGGCAGGAGGTTGGGGCGCAGGAGAGGGTGTGAGGAGTGGGGTCTGGGCTGGGGCAGAGGTGTGGGAGAGGATGAGGTGCTTAACTCGGACAGTTCCTGAAAGTGACCCACACACCCCTCTGGTAGTGGCTCCTGGGATGGGGGTCTTCGTGAGCCGCTGCCCACAGGCACCATCCCCACAGCTCCCATCCTAACAGGATGTTAGGAATCATTAGAAAAGGGATAGAAAATAAGACGGAGAATATGTTACTGCCCTTATACAAATCCACAGTGTGCCCACATCTTGAATACTGTGTACAACTGTGGTCGCCTCATCTCAAAAAGGATATACTGGCATTGGAAAAGGTTCAGAAAAGGGCAACTAAAATGATTAGGGGATTGGAACGGGTCCCATAAGAGGAGAGATTAAAGAGGCTAGGACTTTTTAGCTTGGAAAAGAGGAGACTAAGGGGGGATATGATAGAGGTATATAAAATTATGAGTGGTGTGGAGAAAGTGAATAAGGAAAAGTTATTTACTTCTTCTCATAATAGAAGAACTAGGGGCCACCCAATGAAATTAGTGGGCAGCAGGTTTAAAACAAATAAAAGGAAGTAGTTCTTCACACAGTGCACAGTCAACCTGTGGAACTCCTTGCCTGAGGAGGTTGTGAAGGCTAGGACTATAACAGGGTTTAAGAGAGAACTGGATACATTCATGGAGGTTAAGTCCATTAATGGCTATTAGCCAGGCTGGGTAAGGAATGGTGTCCCTAGCCTCTGTTTGTCAGAGGGGAGTGATGGATGGCAGGAGAGAGATCACTTGATCTTTACCTGTTATGTTCACTCACTCCGGGGCACCTGGCATTGGCCACTGTCGGTAGACAGGATACTGGGCTAGATGGACCTTTGGTCTGACCCAGTACGGCCTTTCTTATGTTCCATTGGCTGAGAACTGCAGCCAACGGGAGCTGTGGAGTTGGCACTTGGGGAGCAGTGCGTAGAGACACTCCCTCCTCTCCCCGAAGCCACCTTAGCCTCACTGTGCTGCTGGTGGTGGTGGTGGTGGCCACCGGGACCTTTTAAATTGCCTGGGGGTAGCAGGCGGGCTGGGAGATGCTCTGGGGGAGGTGTGCAGGGGCAGCAGGTGGGGCTAGGGGAGAGACCCAGCCCTGAACATTGGTGGAACCGGGCCCTCAGGCCCTGAATATTTCTGGAGTGAGGGCACCATGGGCCATATAACTCGCCGCACCTGCGGGTGACCGTTCTCCTTTTAAATACAGTACACACCTGTTTATCCGAAACTCTCTTATATGAATCTCCCCACTATCCGAACCTCTTCCTTGGCCCGCGTGTATCTCCTGCCATCAATGCCACAGAGAGGTGCTACTAAACTTGGGACTGTTGCACAAGACACAGGCCTGCTAATGCTTCCTGTGAGCCACTACCCAAGACAGTTTTTTGTGCCTGAATCAGGCTCTATCTCCCAGAGGCTACTGAAGCCAGACTGGGAGATTTTAGGGTGCTCAACGTCACGTGGCACAGTGGGGCTAAGGCAGGCTCCCTGCCTGCCCTGGCCTTGCGCTGCTCCCAGAAGCAGTCAGCATATCCCTGTGGCTCCAGGTGGGGGCGGGTGGGGGAGGGGCAGAGGGCTCCGCTCTCTGGCCCCCAGCGCCAACTCCACAGCTCCCATTGGCCAGGAACTGTGTTTGGGCAATGGGAGGGGATGCAAACAGGGAGACCTAGCAAGTGTTGGAGGCAGCAGCTGGTCAGTGTAGGTAACCTTGCATCAGCTAGGGTGGAAGACGGGGCGAGGAAAGCAACAGAGATGGAACCAAGCCCCCCCAAACTGTTCAGCACTGGGGGGCGAGATTCAAGCCACTTTTAATTTTTTCAGGACCACTTTTGCCCATCTCTAGTTATCACAGACACAGCGATGTCCTGGGCATGAAAGACCAGATAAGCTGCGCTTATATGAAGCTGTAATGAGGGGACTAATTTGTCCGTGCCAAATGTATTTCATGCTGCAACTCAGAAGAGGAAATTACCAACACGGACGTCCAAGGCCCTAACAGTCCTGTCTTCCCCACTGATTGCTGTTGTGCCTGGGTCTAACAGAGGAGATAATGAACACTGATGCAATGAGCATCCCAGTAAATTGCTGCAGCTGAATTTCACATAGGTCATCCAAAAGCAAATGCAATGATTAGACGCTGGCAAGAGCCTCCTGATCATTTTCCCTTTCTTTCTGTCAGATCCAATCAGCAGAGGCGGGAACGGAAAATCAAACAAGACACCAGACCACCGAGCACGTTCTCGAGTCAATGGTGGGAAGGTAATAACGGAGCTGTGGGACACCCAGGGAAAGGTTTTCGAGCGTGGCTGCAGAATGCTGGAAAGGCGTGTGGGTGAGCTGCTCGAGCACTGTAGCCGGGTTTATTCCCAGCTCTGCCACCGAGCAGCGGCTTGACCTGGGGTCAGTCACTTCATCTCGCGTTCCTCCCTTGTCACTCCCATCCTTGGGCTGTCATGTCTGTTTAGACCATAAACTCTTCAGTGGGACGGTCTCTTGCTCTGTGTATGTGTAACCCACACACCTCCGGTGCGTGGGGCTCTGTCCCCTCTAGTGGCACCGAGACCACTTTGAGATTAATGAGTCTGCTACAGCCTTAGCTAGGGGCTTTTAGCTTATGCAGTAGAGGCTCGTGCATTTAGCTCCAGAGTTCCCAGGTTGGATCCTGCCCGCCGACGACCAGGGTCTGTCGGAATTACAGAGAGAACCTGATCTTACTAGGGGGCCCCTAGGAGCTATTGTAAATATATATATAACTTAAATTACACTTTAAAAAAAGGGACAAGAACATTAAGATGGCTAACTCATGTCCTCAAGAGCCATGACGTGCCAGAATCACAGATGCCTGTGGAACTCTGTCATGTTCTAGATTTAAAAACAAAACCAAACAAATGAAGTGGGAGAAAAAAAAAGACACATTCTCATGCAGAACCATGCTGATCCCTCACATGGGTCACCAGCTGGACTGGAGGTGTTAGATCCATGGCACAGAGCTGATGTGTGAGCAGATGGAATATTTGGTAGCAAGCTGCAGCAGGTTGTTATCTTCTCTGTGGACCAGCCACTAAAGGGAGTGAGATGCACATGGTGCCAGTGGATTTCACAGCTATCTGGCAGCAGGGGAATGAGGAGATATTTTATTCCTGGAGCATTTCTCTGCCTGCCCCTTGAATTCTAGTCAGGCAGCTTTCTCCTCCTGAGTGCTGGCAGCGAGAGCATTGAGAATATAGGAAAGACAGTTTCCTTCATCTCCGTTCCTGTGCCTAGTACCCTCTCCTACTCACCCCCGGCAGCTGAGAAGAGCAATTGCAGGGAACTTAGCTCTCACCACTCAAGAAAGAGACCTTGGAATTACCATGAATACTTCTCTGAAAACTTCAGCTCAGTGCGCAGCAGCAATCAAAAATGCTCACTATGTTAGGAACCATTAGGAAAAGGCCAGAAAACATCAGAATGCCACTATATAAACCTATGGTGAGTCCACATCTTGATTGCTGTGTCCACTTCTGGTCTCCCCGTCTCAAAAATGATACCATGGAACTGCAAAAGGTTCAGTGAAAGATAACAAAATCAATCAACATATGGAATGGCTTCCAAATGAGGAGAGACTAAAATGATGAGGGTTGTTCAGCTAAGAAAAGAGACAATTAAAGGGGGAATATGACAGCAGTCTATAAATCATGAATAGTGTGTAAAAAGAATGGAGAAGTGTTATTTACCCTTTCCCACAATACAAAACCCCAGGGTCCTCTGAGGAAATTAACAGGCAGCCAGTTTAATTGTGCACTGTGTAAAAAATTACTTTGTTTGTATTAATCTGTGGAACTCATTGCCTTTTGATGTTGGGATGACCAAAAGCATAACTGGCTTCAAAATGAACTAGATAAGTTAATGGAAGACAAGTCCATCAATGGCTATTAGCCAAGATGGTCAGGGATGCACCTGCGGGCTGGGGTGACCCTAAACCTCTGACCGCCAGAAGCAAGGGGGGAGATAGGGGTGGATCACTCCAACTGCCCTGTTCTGCACACTACCCCTGAAGTTCTAGTACTGGCCATGGTCAGAGATAGGCTACAGAGCCAGATGGACAATTGGGCTGACCCATCGTGGCTGTTCTTAGCCCTGCTCAGCCCCTAAATATCCCATGCTGAGAAAATGGTCAGAGAAAACTCTAACAAGTCACTACTGAGCATGAGGAAACTGCAATTTTTTCAGACGCACTGACCATGACCAAATGTAGATGGATGTTCATGGGCACAGCAAAAGCCCCATCTCTGACACCAGAGCAACACATTTCAAAGCCTTGCTCCAAAGCAGAGAGGGGATAGAGCTTCTCAATGAAATATCGGTAAGACATTTTTAACATAGGTAAAATTTGTTTTCCCCTAATTGTTTCTGATAAACAGCCAACCTGTTTTTGCTGTTCCCCAAATATTCAGCCTGCGGCACACACCCAGCATGGAACATTTCAGCCCGAATGGTTGGACCTTGGCAAAGTTATAAGCCACTGAAAATGATTTTATAATGGCAAGTGTTAGACAACCTTAATTATCAACCCTGCTCATCATAAAACAATCAAGTTAGCCACCTAAATCAGTCTTTTGGGCTGCAGTGGGAGTTAGGGATGCACAGCACATCTGACTAATCAGGCATCTTTTGATCAGGTGTCTAACTTGAGGCATCCCTACTGGAAAATTTGGCTCACATGCGTCAAGCAACTCATTAAACGTAGAGACAATAGAGCATTAATGTAACCTGATGTCTGTAGCTTCCGAGGGCCAGTAACTACTCTGCACTTCTAGAGCATCTTTTATCTGACGCTCTCTCAGTGCATTGAACACAATGTTTAAGCCTCTGCACATCTCTGTGAAGAAGAGGCGCATTGTGAATATTTTACCAATTGGGAAACAAAGGCATAGAGGCGGAAAGTGATTTCCCCTAACTCATCCGGTGATAGAGACTGTCGTAAGTGTGAAGTAGCCTAGAATTATTGTTTACCTGTAAGGGGTTAAGCTAAAGGTAACCTGAGAGGTGGACAACTGACCAATGAGAAATTCCTCAGGAGACAAAGGATTTTAAGTTTCAGTTTCTCTCTGGGTCTCTCTCTGTTCACCTCTGCTATGGGATGAACACAGCTATGTCTTTCACCGAAACTATAAGATTCTATCAAGTACTGTAGTCAGTAAGTTTACCTTCTTTTTATCACTTGGAGGGTTCTCAGTGGTGAGTGTTGGCTGGGTGCTTTTTGATATTGTAAGCTTCAGCAGAGATCAACAGTGGGAGAAAGTTGCCTCCGGGGAGAGGTTTGGTTTCTGAATCCTTTTGTTGAGTATGGTAGATGCTGTTCTATTGATGGTTATAAGGGATTTATTCCTTTCTTTCTTTTTTCTCTTTTATTAAAATCTTTCTTTTAAGAAGCTGACTGCTTGTTTTCCATTGTGTGAGATCCTGGTTTTGGATCGGGCACATCTCGCAGGATCAGGCGAGGTTTCGTTTTTTTATTCTCTCAAGCTTTCCAGGGAAGGAAGAAGTTGGGGGGGGTTAGTGGAAAAGGAAAGAAGGGTCCCAAACTACCCTAGACCTAGTTTGGTGGTGGCAGCATACCAGGTCCAGATACAGAAGAAGTTGTGTTCTGGGGAAAAACATTTTAACTCAAGCTGGTAAAATAAGCCTGGGGGGGTGGTTATTTCTTTTTTCATGCGGGTCCCCACGCCTGTACCCTAGAGTTCAGAGTGGGGAGGCAATCCTGACAGAGACAGAAAAAGAACTCAGGAGTCCTGGAATCCCATTCCCCTTAGTTCCTAGACATCCCTTCCTCTGAGGAGGAGATGGAACCAGCAGCAAACTCAGGTCCCAGTTCTGAAGAGCACTTAGGCCTGGTCTACACTGGTTTAACTACGTTGGTCAGGGACATGAAAAATCCACCTCCTGAGCGGCGTTGTTAAGCCAACATATGTGCCCAGGTAGACAGTACATGGTCAATGGAAGAATTCTTCTACTGACGTAGGTACGACCTTTCGTGGAGGTGGATTACCTATGCAGAGGGGAGAATCCCTCCCATTGGAGTATGTAGCATCTACACTTCACCTTCTTATATGCACAAGGTGCCTCAGATGGCACATAACCAGGATTCATCACTGAATTTGGTCCATTGGTTGGATCATTAGCTTCCCTGGCTTGGGCCAGGTAGTGAAAGGGAGTGTGACATTAACGCTGATCCGTGTCCTCCCGCATCTACACTGAAGAACTGCAGCGGCACAGCTGTAGCGTTTTTCAGTGTAGACATACCTGTGAGCATGTGCTTAAGTCCCATTGAAGACAGTGAATGTGGTTAGGGCTTTCCTGAACTGGGGCCTGAATGAAGATTGACACAGGAAAGACCTTGTGGTACTCATAAGAATGGCCATACTGGGTCAGACCAAAGGTCCATCTAGCCAAGTATCCTGTCTTCCAACAATGGCCAATGCCAGGTGCCCCAGAGGGAATGAACAGAACAGGGAATCATCAAGTGATCCATCCCCTGTCGCCTGTTCCCAGCTTCTGGCAAATTCTTTGGTCACTTGCATAGATTGTTACTGAAACAAAAGCAAGTTCGTCTGTGGGGAGGAGGGTTAGGTCTGTTGAAACAGGTGGAAGGAGATATGTAGATTCACAAGAGCATAAGAATGGCTGGACTGGGTCAGACCAAAAGACCATCCAGGCCAGTATCCTGCCTACCGACAATGGTCAATACCAGGTGCCCCGGAGTGAGTGAACCTAACACGTAATGATCAAGTGATCTCTCTCCTCCCATCCATCACCGGCCTCTGATAAACAGAGGCTAGGGACACCATTCCTTACCCATCTCGGCTAAGAGCCATTAATGGACTTAACCTCCATGAATTTATCCAGTTCTCGTTTAAACCCTGTTATGGTGCTAACCTTCACAACCTCCTCAGGCAAGGAGTTCCACAGGTTGACTGTGTGCTGTGTGAGGAAGAACTTCCTTTTACTTGTTTTAGACCTGCTGCCCATTAATTTCATTTGGTGGCCCCTAGTTCTTATAGTAAGGGAACAAGTAAATAACTTTTCCTTATTCACTTTCTCCACACCACTCATCATTTTATATACCTTTTCACCTCTGGCCTCAGATCTGAGGCTGAATTGCCCTGCGACCGTGGATAACACTTGTAACTTAGCTGTGCCTTGGTGTTTTTTGTACAGAAAATGGTAAATGACCAAAAAGAATCCAACTTTACCAAAGCTGTTTAGAATCCAATCAAAAAAATAATCTTGCATGCTAATTTCTTCTTGGCTAGTCCCGTTCTGTTCTTGGTTACCTACTGCATTGGACAGAAAAGCGCAATTCTGACCGTGAGAATAAAATAGCAACCAATAAAAGCATAAGGGAGGATTTCAGTGGAGCAATGCCTTTCCAAAGAGTGTGTTCCCTGAGCGCCTGTGTAGCCGTCATGTCTGTCAACATACGAGACTGGGAGCACCACATCACACAGGGGTTATTTTTTGACGGTTGCTATGACACAGGCTGGTTTATTTCAAACTCAATCAAGAGCGAGTCTAGGGGGAGGGCTGCCAATTAAGACATGAGGCTGGAAGGAATGTGAGTTATTTCCCTTCACCTGCCTACTACGATATTGTGTCTGGCACTGGCTTTGAAATAATGGGATAATGAAGACCCATTCAAAATTACGAGGCTGTAAAAAGGAAATCATGAAACCCGCCATGAACTTTTATTGCCGCAGTGAAAATATTTCACGCTGCAGGCTCGAGGGCTATTTGCTTGCCCCTTTAAACACCAAAGGCTCATGTCTATATATGATTACTCTTTGCATACTGGCTGTGCCGACAGCATTTCGTGTTGCCTGATGAAATAGACACTCCAGGTCTTGTCCATAAATTGAGATTTCTTTGCGGTAGCGTGGCAGAGAATGCCGGCTTCTGAAGGCAAAATTCATCGGAGTCACATAATCTGGAAGTGGCTATGATTTATGGGCTCATAAAAAGAGAATAAGAGCATTAAAATCCTCCCTTCATCAGGAGACCAGATCTGGCACAACAAATTTACTCCCCCCTCCACCCCCGTGTGTCTGACTCAGACCTGACCTGAAAGGCTCATTTCTAAGAGACATCTGAGTCAATGGCTTTTTTCAACCATTGGCACCTTTGTGCAAAATCCAGCAAGGGCCTACCTTGGAATGGTGCATTTAGTGACAGAGAACCAGCCACTGTGATTGCTGATGTATTCCACATCAGCCAGAAACCTGCTGTCAGAATAACCCAGTGAACGCCAACGGCCCAGATCAGTGCCACTGACCTTTCGGCCATTCCATACGTGTTGTCAGGGAAACACAGAAAAGGCTGGATTGAACGTTGCTGTTTTTGCAGTGGAAACGTTATTGCTAGGGCCCTACCAAACTCACAGGCCATGACAAATGAATCACGGACCATGAAATCTGGTCCCCCCCCCGCAAAATCTGCTCTTTTGTGGGCTTTTACCCTCTCCTATACTGATTTCTCAAATTGGGGGTCCTGACTCAAAAGGGAGTTGCGGAGAGGGGTCACAAGGTTATTTTAGGGGGTCACCATATTGCCACCTTACACCTGCGCTGCCTTCAGAGCTGGGTGCCTGGAGAGCAGCGGCTGTTGGCTGGGCATCCAGCTCTGAAGGCAGCGGTGCCACCAACAGCACAGCCATTAGGGTGGCAATACCCTACCATGCCACACTTACTTCTGCGCTGCTATCAATGGTGCTACTGTCAGAGCTGGGCTCCTGGCCAGCAGCCGCTGCTCCCCGGCTGGCCAGCTCTGAAGGCAGAGCCATCACCAGCAGTAGCACAGAAGTAAGGGTAGCAGTACTGCAAGATGCACCCTCCTCCTACTAACTCCTTTTTGGGTCAGGTCCCCTACAACAAGACGACTGACATTTCAGATTTAAATAGCTGAAATCAGGACAATTTGTGATTTTTTTAAATCCTATGATTGTGAAATTGACCAAAATGGACCCTGAATTGGGTAGGGCCGTACTTATTGCATGTGCACAGAACGCTTGGCTGCAAGGAGCTGAACAAGCAGCATGTCAATGAGAGAACTTAGCACTTCTGAAACTCAGGGAGGGTGTCTGTGTGACGGGATTGCTCCCCACACGGGCCCTTCAAGCGCTGAATTGGGTCAGGTGGGCTGTCAGCCAATTAGTCTGCGAATGGAGGAGTGTGAGGCTGGAGGCAGCGGATCGGAGAGCAGCTCACCCGGGAAGGACAGGCCTGGAGTCGAGAACAAAAACAGAAAATTGGAAGCGGGGGAGGGGCTCCAGGGAAGGTGTCTCCAGTAAGTCCCTGGAAGAGGAAGGTGTGTGTGCGGGGGACTCCAGAGATGAGCTGCCTAAAGTTACTCCCAGGGAGGAAGGAGTGAAGAGACTGGCAAACCCAGGGCAGTGGGGAAGGCCATAAGGTGATGAGACGTCTCCATATTATCAGGACAACCCTGATATTAGGGGATTTGTCTCCTATAGGTGCCTAGTACCTTCCACCCCCATCCCACTTTTTCACCCTTTTTATCCAGTCACGCTAGAAGGCCAGGAGATATGGAAGCGGCACAGGGAACAGACCTTGGCTGCTTTGTAGAGTCCCTGAGGTGGAACCTGAGGAGAGTCTGGGTGCGGGGTCCACTGCCAGCCACTGCGAGAGTGGCATCGTGGGGCAGTGAAGCAGACGCCTGAAACGGCTGGAGAGCAGGAACCTGGAAACACGCTCCACCCCCACCTTCCCCTGGAAGGGGAACCATACTAGGATCTGGCTGGAGGGCTGAGTGATGAAGACGCCGCTGCGGTTCCTGGAGTGAGAGAAGGGCTGCAAAGGAGAGACTGAAGGGATGTAACCGCTGGAAGGGCCGTCGGCCTAACTGCCAGAACCACCAGGAAATAGTGCTGCCCAGTGTAGGGCAACCCCCTTTCCAAAAGGCAAAACTCGGCCACACACAGGAGCTCAGCCCCGCTCCCCCCCGTAACCCCGCCCCCTCCTCCTCTTCCTCCTCCCCGAAGGACCGGCCCCTGGACCAGGCCAGAAGCTGGAGACAGGCTTTGATAAGAGCTGCCCAGGGAGCCTGGGACACTATGGGGTGCCCTGGACCTTTCACCTGCCCATGGTGGGGGTCGGGGGCTTGAGA
Source organism: Dermatemys mawii (assembly GCA_007922305.1). Taxonomy (NCBI): domain Eukaryota; kingdom Metazoa; phylum Chordata; order Testudines; family Dermatemydidae; genus Dermatemys; species Dermatemys mawii. The sequence continues at coordinate 2,781,618 of ML677341.1, forward strand.
GCAGCCCCCAGCCCATGTCCCTGCCCCTTGGGACACATCGCTCAGGGCAATTGGAGGGTCTGGGACCCCCGAAGAGGCCCAGGCTACCTGGGTGGCTCTTACAATGGCCCGGTTCTGGCTTTGCAAGGGGATGGGGCTTTGGGGGGAGAGCAGGAGGGGCAGACATTGTGGCGAATCTGGAACAAATGCTGTCCTGGAGTCATTCAGCCCGGGACCAGGACTTGAAGTCTGCATTTCAGGACTGTCCTGCTCCGTTGGGAACAGATGGTCAGACTAGTCCAGCGGTGAGTAGAGCGACCGCTAACAAGCCTAAACCTGGATTTAGGAGCCTAACTTCATGCTCCTAATTTTTAAAATCTTGGCCCAGACCCTGAAGTTTCATAGCCCTTGTCTGCAAGAGAAAGTGATGCATTCAAAGGCTGCTGCTCAGTGAATAATATTAAAGATTATAATTAGTGATCATGAGTGGTTATTTCTGATGGCATCTTCTTATGATACATAAAGGAAGATGTATCATAAGAAGATATGATACATATCATATACATATGATACATATCAAAGCCTAAATGTGGAGTGACAACTAGTGGCTGGAGCAGGGTATTTGCCATCAGAATTCTTAGGTTCCCAACTCCGTGGCCTTGGGCGAGGCTGTCAGCCTCTCTGTCCCTCCGTTTCTGACCACAGGAAGATTTTATGGGAGGATTAACAGTAGCACTACCTAGCTGTGAGAGATCCTTGGGTGAAAGAGACTAACTAAATACCCAGCATTAGTAGATTGTCCATGGCACATACCCTGCTCCAGCGCAGGGGGTGGGAATAGGTGACCTCAAATGGTCCCTTCTAGTCCTACATTGCTATACTTCTGGAAAACATCCTATTACATTTTCTCTCTCTGCCTTCCTGAAGTTGTTCTCTTCTATCATATGAGTCAGCAATTTCATTGTACTACTGCACAGAGAGAGGTGCTGGAGCTATAATTGTATTGTACAGCTCATGGTGACATGAGGGATGATGCAAGCTGCAGTTCGGAAGAGATTCTTTTAAGTGATTTATTTAGGAAGAAAAAGTCCCAAGTTTAGAATTTTCCTGATTTCATGCAATCTGCCAGGGCACCAGCCAGCATAGCTACTTGGTGGATGGAAAATGTGGACTCAAAGTCTGAGGTTAACCTGGAAATTGTAAAGATGAGGCAGAGTTTCAGATTACTCAGCAATTTCTTAAGGATGAAAATAATCATGTGTCAAAACTTTTGCACCTGGTTTGAATCAACCCCCGACCCCCCCAAAAATGGACTGATGAATGCTTACAACAACCCATAACTTCAAGTTCAAAGCTTTCCACATATCACCTCTGTACATCCAAGGGTCTGAGAACCTAGCAGTACTTGACTAAAGGAGTCCTTTTCCAACTCTTTCCTGCTATGAATGATGAATAGTCTCTTCTTGTGCTTGTCACATGGGTTATGCTATCAGTGTTCTCCTCAAGTTCAGTTACGTTGTCAAAGCAAGGACGAGCTAAGGAGCTCTCCTCAGGGAGAAGGAATTACATGCAGTCATGTTTGGAAATTAAAGCAGCTTTAGGCTAGACAAATGGAAGGAAGGAACTTTGCCTCTCTCAGAGGGTTACTAGAATATGTCAAAGGTTCCAGTAGAAAAAATATGTCTATAGAGAATGTACCTAGGTAGAGGTAGATCTATTGGGTGTTGGACTATGACTCAGGACAATTGGGTTCAATTCCCACTTCAGCCACAGACTTCTTGTGTGACCTTGGACAAGTAACAGTCTCCCCTGGGCTTCAGTTAACCATCTGTAAAATGGGATAATACCTGCCTGCTAAGGGTGTTATGGGATAAAATCCATTGATAATTATAAGCCACGCAGGTACTACAGTGATGAGGGCTATATAAGTACCTAGACTGGTTGATAGTACCTCATTGTATCTGGCTATACTGGTTGAAAGGACCCTAGATGTATCTCACTGGACACCATTTAGACTGTAAGCTCCATAAGGGCAGGGGACTGTCTCTGCATATTTGTCTAGGGCACTTTGGCTGCTGTTGGGAAAATTGATCCTTGCCCTGAGCCCTCTCCACAGGGATAAATGTCACCCTACATAAATAATCACATTCAGAAAAATGACTTTGAAGAATGTTAAGGTTGCAAATTCAAGCAGTCAACATTGAGGAAATGAGAAAAGTAAGGTGCTCAGTGCCACCTTAGTTTGGCCTCCCCTGCTGTCTGTGCCTTATGATACAGTTTTTAATTACATTTTTTTCTACAGGACCCCGGCCTCATACGCTCTATGGGGAGTTATTCACTCTCTTTTTTAGTTCTTCTTAATCAGTGTGTGATCACAGGCCTAATTTATTGCACACCATTCAAACCCTGTTCTGAATACAGAATTGTTAACTTCCCCTGGAGCTTCTCTATGGCGCTGTCATCAAACTATCGGGAGTCCTTTGCAAACACTAACAAATTTATCTTCATAACACCCCTGGGAGATTAGGTGTTATTACTATTACCACACCGTTACCATTTTACAGATGGGAACTGAAGTACAGACACATTAAGGTCCAAATTGTCAAAAGTCTCCACTAATTTTGGGGGCCCAATTTAAGACCCCGAGGGCCTGATTTTTCAGAATATTTAGCATTTAAATCACTTTGTGTGTTCAAATCACAGCTCCGATCAACTTCAGGTTGCAGCCAGGCTTAATTTGTAATGAAAGAGGTGCTGCGGCTATGAACTGCCAAGGCCAGAGGTGCCAGGGCTCAGCCCTGGCCAACCCCTGCACAAATTAGGCACTGGCTTGCAGTTGTGAGTGCCCCCCAAAATGAGGCACATAGAATTAGTGGCCATCTGTGAAAAAAATTGGTTTAAGTGACTTGCCCAGCCCTGTGGCAGAGGCAGGGGTAGGATCTAATTCATCAGAGTGGCATTTGATTGCGTTAATCTTGAAAGCATCCTCTCTCTTCCCACAATTCCCTGTCTCATTTACTACACAGCTTCCAATTTCTGCAACAAATGAGGCAAAGGCCCTACAGACAAGTCTGATTGATTCTCAGAACCTCATCCATCCAGTGCACTAAATATCTAGTCTCTAAAGAGCATGTGAAATTGCAGGTTTTGGAGGCTTATAACTTGGGCATATTTGGGTGAATTTTCCTGGGGTGAAGTTTGCATAGGAACTTCGTGGCAGAGGAAGGGATAGAACCCCAATTCTCCAGCGTGGCACTTGATTGCGCTAACCTTGCGACCATCCTTTCTTTTCATGGGGACACAAAAAGGCACATCCCTAACACTAGGGTTGATTTGAAATGTCATTTACTCTATAGCCGGGAGGCACTAGACCGTCTCAATTCAACAGCTGTAAATATTCTTCTACCATGGTCAAACCAGGTATTTTTTCCTAATCTTTTTTCTGAGAAACAGCTGAAGCTTTTTTCTTTTCTTTTGCGGAACTTTCAAATATGAGTGAACGTGAGGCAGCCACCTGGGACAGAACATTTTAGACTGAATGGTTAAAGTTTGACCATGTTATAAACAACTGAAAACGGGGTCTTATCATTTAAAGTGCTGGGCAATCTTAAGTAGAGGCAGCACTACTGGCTCCACCTAGAACAATAATAATAATATTAAAACCAAGTAACAGTTATTGCAGTGACATGCTCGGAATCTCTATGGGGGCTTAGGCAAGTGAATACATAAAAGAGACTCTTGTTATTTGTGGACCATTGACACTGAACTTGTATTACATAAAAAATTGCTTCTTTAGCTGGGGTGTTAAAGCTCATTAAAATAAACTAACAGGGGACAGGTGGAAAATTAGAGGCTGTTGATAAAGGTTTTCACCATCCCTCTCACAGTCTGGAAGTATCTGATTGGGAACATCCCAGACTCACTGAAGCAGTTTACATTACATTTCTTTGGCAGACTACTAAGGCTGTTAAGAAATCAGAAAGATGCCGTTATCGAGTGGTTTGAGCAGGGGCCATGGTGTCTACTTCTGGTTCTATTTTAGTGAGTGATCTTGGGCACTCCCTGTCACCTTTCTGCATCCCCATTTCCCCCATCTGTACAAAGGTGGGAATACCTCCCACACAAGGGTGATATAAGCTTCATTTAACCTAACTGTAAAGTGCTGGACAATCCCTAGATGCCAGGTGTTGCGCAAGTACAAAATAAATACTAAGTTTAATAACAATTTAAAAACCCTCCACAACAATCTTTAAGGATTCTTTAAACATTCTTTAATTTGGCAGTTGTATTAAGACAGCCGCTGCACAAGCAGCTTTGCAGGACAAAGAGAACACAGCCCAGGGCATGACCCCAAACCTTGGGTGGCAATTCCCCTCTCAAAAATCTGAATACAATGCATACTTTGTTTTAAAGATTGAAAGCAATCCATCAGCCATGATGAATAAGGATCCTTTTCCAGTGTGAGTGAGAGTAAAGTAGTGAACAATGGAAGGAAAGATGGAAATGATGCTGCAACAGATTAGCACGGTGTTCCAGAAACTCATCTCAGACAGGTGGGCACTCCTAACCTACCTCCTCCTCCCTTCCCATTACTGTTGAGTACACGTCTGCTACAGTACCTGTGATGTGAATCAGGGTGTATCATTCAAGCAGATGACTGACTCAAGTGATATTTACGAAAAGGAGAGTTAAATCTCTGAAGAAGTTTCCCTGCCTGTTCAAAAGTTGAGTTCGCAATTTCCGCCTACTTCTACCATTATCTGGAACAGGATGATCTCTAGAAATGGATTATTCATGGCTCTGAGGCAGAGGAACAGTGGAAATTGAAACTGACAACCCAGTGTGTTTCTTCTAATGACACATGAATTGGCCCAACACCATCCAAAATGAAAGCCAAGTTCCACCAGTTGGGAACTAGCAACCAGTTCTCTTTGCAATGGAAATAGCAGAACAAAAATGCTAAGAAAAAGAAAAGAAAATCCATGAACCTCCATAGCATTGTCTAGAAGAACAATAGTGTCGACAGAACTCAAAACAAAAAAACCTTGGGACAACTTCAAGACCATCAAGATTTCACAAATCAGATCTAGATCTGCCCTTGACGGTCAAGGTGCTGTTTCCATTAGTGGTAGAGGAACTTCTATTTATAAGATCATACTAACAAAGAGAGAATCCTTCCCCTCACTGTCTCTTTCCCCTTATGGCTGGCTACCCCCTTTAGAACTCCAGGCAAAGCAGCAATAGTTCAACAGAGACAGCCCAATATTTATTTGCACCTCTTTTCCCCCAACCCCACCATTATCCAAATTTCATCTAGGTTAAACTTTGTATGTTTTCGCTCGGTGAAGGGAGATCAGTGCAGATGCTCCCAGGATAATACATGAGGGAAGCTTGGCATGATTAAGTGTAAAAAACCCCAAACATAAACCTCAGACCGTTTGTCCCCTTGCTATTAGTATAGTACAATATTACCCATAATATACGTTTTATCAATAGTTACTACAGACTGCACGGCAGGGACAGGGGCCCATGCTGCTCTGATTCTGGGACACGATGGCATGGATTACACTGTAGTGATTTTCTTGTCCTTGGTGGCCTGTTTGATGGCAGCCTGCTCACAGATGATCTCTTTCAGACGCTGCAGTCTCATGTTCTGGGTCGTCTGGTCCCCGACGCCAGTCTGGCTGCGGTGCAGCAAGCTCAAAGCATAGATGTACTCCAGCTCCGTGTACTTCACTCCTTGATCCACCACAACGTTTAACAGCTCGTCCGCCGTATTATACAGCATCTCATAATATTGCCTGTAAAGGGAGCAAGGAAATAAGCCATGAGCATGATTCTAGGTGCTTTTGAATCAATCCATCCATTTACACTATAACACACTGTAATTTGTTATTATGTATTATTGGTATGATAGTAGTGCCTACGAGTCCCAGTCATAGACCTGGACCTCATTGTGCTAGGTGCTGTACAAACACAGAACAAAAAGACAGTTCCTGCCCCCAAAGTCTTACAATCTAAGTATACAACGAGAGACAACAAGTGATACAGATAGATCATAGAATCATAGAAGATTAGGGTTGGAAGGGACCTCAAGAGGTCATCTAGGCCAACCCCCTGCTCAAAGCAGGACCAATCCCCAGCTAAATCATCCCAGCCAGGACTTTGTCAAACCTGACCTTAAAAACCTCTAAGGAAGGAGATTCCACCACCTCCCTAGATAACCCATTCCAGTGCTTCACCACCCTCGTAGTGAAACAGTGTTTCCTAATATCCAAACTAGACCTTCCCCGCTGCCACTTGAGACCATTGCTCCTTGTTCTGTCATCTGCCACCACTGAGAATAGCCGAGCTCCACCCTCTTTGGAACCCCACTTCAGATAGTTGGCGGCTGCTATCAAATCCCCCCTCACTCATTTCTTGTGCAGACTAAACAATCCCAGTTCCCTCAGCCTCTCCTCGTAAATCATGTGTCCCAGCCCCTTAATTATTTTCGTTGCCCTCCACTGGACTCTCTCCAATTTGTCCACATCCCTTCTGTAGTGGGGAGCCCAAAACTGGATGCACTACTCCAGAGGTGGTCTCACCAGTGCCGAATAGATAGATAGATGGGGAGGACATCCCTTGTGCCCCTCCACATATCACACCATTCATCCACATCTAAACCACACTTCTGTGACATGAAAACCACCGGGAAAACCTTCTTTAGCAGCTAGTAACAGCAGGAATGTTCTTCTTAGACATCTGGCCTCTAATGGGCACTGGGCAGAAGTAAAAACCAGCCAGCCCACTGCAGTTCATTAGGAGTTTTCTCAATCCTGGTCAAAGGGCAGAAACCTTCAGGATTGGAGGAGTTCAATTAACATGATAAGATCTTATCCCTTTGCTAAGAGGAAGTAGGGTTGCCAACTCTCCAGAATTGCCTTGGAGTCTCCAGGAATTCCTGTGATGAACTCTCCAGGAATACATCCAACGAAAACTGGCAACTCTAATAGGAAGCAGAGTGGATCTACAGGCAGGGCCCTACACTCAGAGTCAGGCAATGTCACGATAATTGCCCAATGCTTGAAAAAGAAATTCTCAAAATGAAAATGTCTTTCAGCTGGGTCTGGGTGGCTCTTGGGGTAAATTAAAGTCAAGATGAGGGGACGGGGGTTGTACAGAAGCTGAAAATCTGGTTAGTTTCAATTAGTGTTAAATGCACTGAATTGAAGAATTAATTTTAAAGCCCTGAATTTAAGCAAGGAGTCACTTCAGTGATGAAAGTGTCACTTTCCAGGGGGGTTGATGGGGAACAGTCTGACAGTTAATCACCGGAACATCATGTGATTTGATTGGCCTATGGATTGGATTTTATTCCGATGTTCCAGCCAATCAGAAAGAAGTGATGACACTTGCCTGCACTTTTATTGGGTTTGTGGTAGGAGAAGACTGGTTGACAGGTTTTACTTTCCCTGCTCCCAAGAATAAAACCTATTTAATGACAAGCACATTTTAATTCTTTGTAAAACCAGGGAACGATAGTGATCTCTCTACAAGGAGGGAGTGTTGTCTAGCGACTGTAGCAGGAGACCAGGAGTCAGGGCACTGGGTTTCTTTGCATGGCACTATAACTGTGTGGCCTTGCCTCATCTGTACAGTGGGTAGAATAATGCTTACCAAGAAGGATCTTATGAAGCTGCCAAGGGTACTTTGGAAGCATTGTGCCTTAGGGAGCTGTTGTGCTATCCCCTTTAAGAAGCAGCACTTTCTTCCCTCCCTTTCGGCCAGTGTCGAGGAGACGGGGCTCTGGCTCCATCAACCCCCAATCTCCTTAGCGGTGGCTGGGGCTGCAATTCTAGGCAGACCCTGCTGGGAGACAGTTCCTTGTATGTACATTGCTTTACTTGTGGAACTGCTAGGCAGGTTCTCCCAGGTAGGTGGTGAGACCTGGCTGCTGGGTCTGCCTTTCTTTGGGAGTGTCACGAGTACAGGGAGTGTAGGATGGATGGATGGAAAATCTCTCTTAGCCAGTTAGAAACCAACTATCCTTTTACCTTCGTATGGATCCTAAAGACACAAGGGTCTTAGAAGCTCAGGATAAAGATCCATTTCTCTTTGCACGCAGCATATTGCAACAAGAACTCATTTCAAATGAGCACCATCCCCCCTGTACGTCTCCTGGCTGCAGAGCTAGGGAAGGTAGAAATGCTGCAGTGTGTCTGAAGGTGAAGTCTGTGTTGTTTGTGCGCGCTCTGGCAGTGGGACGTGGTGGAGTAAATAATTTAAGTGCTTCCAGGGGCGGACCAGGAAAGTGATCGCCTTTGGCTCCTCTCTGCTGTCTGAATGCATTAAAACGGCAATCTGAGGAGCTGCTGCAAAGCGGGGCACTAAATGTTACATTCCTTTGGGCCTTTGGTGTGCAGGCCTCAGGGATGACCTAACTGAGAGACCCCACTGTCTCCACACAGTACCCAGCATACAAACTGGAGCACTAATTAGTTTTACAGGTGACCTTGTCCAGGTGCAGCAAAGCTCACATTTTGATTGGCTAGATTCTCGCACGGTGCTGGTCTCGCTACAGTCCAGCAGGGATGTTATAGGTCTCTGTGTCCTTCAAGACTTAATCCACACTGCGGCTTGAAGGATTTTCCCCCCATAGCTCAAGTCTGTTCCCAAGTTATCCTCACCCTGAGCCAGCTGGGAGGGGGGTGGTTCTGACAGCTAAATGATGGTGACATGAAACTCATCCCCAGTTCTGAGCACAACGCAGGATGGGTGATGGACAGGAGTGCGGGTGAGCTGCCCGACTGGGAGACAATGTGTGTGTGCCAGAGGGGGGCGTGCAGGGAAGGTCAGAGGAAAAAATGGAAATAGAAAGAAGCTCTTTAAGAGCATTCAGCTGGGTTGAAGTGAAAAACAGAGAGTTAGTTAGCTTCCAGGGTAACTGTACAGTCAAGAAAGTTCCTGGAGCTAGAGAAAGTCAAAGGGCCAGTTCACTGGTGAAGTTTCTGAGCCATCGCAAGACATCCCCTGAGAGTTTGTGATGTTGCTGGTGCTACAGGGCACTATCCCCACCGGAAACACAGGACAAACGGGTCAGGGAATTGTGGCTCCCAAACTTTCTTCTGCCAAAGACGCTTTTGGCCCCTGCCTAATTGTCCCGGACCACTTTCATTTCCGGGGCGACCCTAACTCCCCCGCCAGCATGAGAATGGTGTGTGAGAGGTCACACAGTGTGGAGGACGCCATTTTGAGAACAAGATAGCATCCTTCATGCAGAAAAAGTGCCGGAATGCTGTTCTGGCGAGTTCCGGCCCTGGGTCAGGGGATGGATCCCTGCATAACCCTCAGTGGATGAAATCCACCCATTTCACCCAGAACAGGCTTAATAATGATGCTTTTTATAGCGACTCTCACCCCAAGGAATCCCAGTGTTTTACTGGCTATGTTATCTAGAGCACTCACCTGTGAGAGTGTGTGTGAAGGGTGTGACAGAGACAGAAACTGCAGAGATCTTATATTGCCCTCTAGGTACCTCAGTAGTATTTCAGCCACACACTCCTGGGCATATCTGCTACTCCATCTAACGTCCAAGTCATCCATGTTTTTCTCACTGATTTCAATACAGAATGATTTTGTTCCCATCCTGAACTTTGTTACCTCACGCCTATATTAGCAGCCGTATGGCAGCTTCCAGAGTGAGCTCCCTCAAAAGCTAAAATGTGGGTAACATTGGATGTTCTAAGATTTTACTGCTGTATTCTTTTTAGCAGCTGTTTCTCTGCCTCACTCACTCTGACCATGAAGCTGATTGTGCTGACTGAAACTAATGCTATTACAGTCAAAAATATCTATTTGTCCCAGGTGAGAAGCATTTTGTAAGGCCGAGACAGCCCCTTCCTGAGCACGGCCCTGAAATCTTTTATGGAATGTTCACAGAGCGTCACTGGGGAAAGCTAACAAACTTTGGAACCCAATTGCTTAATACTGCTCTAAAACAGCTTGAGACCAAACTTAACTGTCTCCTACGTGACCTGAAACAGACCCACTGCTACAATGCCTAATGCTGGCGGCACTCAGTACTGTAATCCCAGCAGAATGACAAAGCCTCAGCACTCTGCTGATAGAAAAATGGATAACAAAGCCCTGAAAAGCCCGTACTATGGGGCAAAATTGTTTAACTCAGGAACCCAGCATGAAGAGGCCAACACGTCTAGCCAACCATACTAATGGATACACTATTCTTTTAGGGTCAGATCCTGCTTCCCCTCCTATGTTGGTGCAAAGGAACCAAAAAACTCCACAAATCTTGGGCAGTTCCAGATTTGTGGATGTGGTAGCAGATCACAGAATGGGGCCTGTTCCCATTTATAGCCCCAGGGCTGCCACAAGCGGTCTCCCAACCAGCTTCTTGCAACTCAGCCAGTTCTTCATCTAAGCAGTCAGTGGGAACTCTGGTCAGAAGCAGGGGTAGCTGAATAGCATGAGCAGCTTTGCAATCAAGTGGGCTAAACATGGAACTAAGGAGCACTGCACTTCTAAATTTTATTCCTGCTTCTTCTTCTGGCTTTAGTTAAATCTCTTAACCTTTCTTGCCTGAGATTCCGCATTTGCAAAATCCGGCAGCAAACAGGATGCTGTAATGATAAAGGTGTGAAATCTGAAAGATGACTATCTAAAGTTAAGCTCCTAAATCCATATCGAGGCACCTAAATAAATGGTCTCATTTTCCTGAAGTGCTGAGCAACCAGTAGCTCCCATTAACCTCCCTGGGAGCTGTTGGCTGCTCAAAACACGTTGGAAAATCAGACCACATATTTAAGTGCCTAAATATAAATGTAGTAATCTCACTTTAGAGTAAGTTTGAAAATCTGGTTCAATGTGTATTATCTACACCCCTCTTCCCCACCTCACCCTCTACATTAAAAGAACAGTAAGCTTGCAAAGTCAAGCACTCAGAGTCAAGAAATGCCTGCCCCCTTTGGAGAATTTAGCTGCAAAGCTTTAACAAATTTCTACTGATCACGTGCACACTGAGAATTTCTCAGAAATTCATAAATTTGGCCAGACTGAGGTGTATTTTCACAGGGATGGCAAAAGGCATACTCCCAACCCAACAGTCACTCCTCTACCAATTTCAAGCCCCTATGCCAAAACATGGGGGCAACAGAGCCTCTCAAGGAAAAGGTAACCAGAATTTTTGTCTAATGGGCAAAACAATATATTTCCCTCTTAATCTCTTTCTCAGAAATGGCTGAACCATCCCAGCTGAAACTTTCCAAAACAACCCAGCCTGCAACAGACACCCAGCCTGGAAAATTTCAGCCCAAAGTTTGGTGAAATTGTAAGCAACCAAATTATAAGCAACCGAAAGCAGGGTCTTACTCAGGGAAATGTCAGGAAGCCGTAATTCAAGACTGCAGTATAATGTGCTAAAACGCACACACACAAAACCTGCTGGTGCTCTCCCTGGCCGCAGCTTATTTGGACAACTGTTCTTTTCAAAACTTTCTGAAATGTTTGAAACTATGCACATGCAGCTGGGTCGCACTGATCTTTCAGCAGGAGGCTGGACAAAGATGTCCACACTCCTTTTATTTGGCTGTCTGTGGAAGCATTTATGTTCTACTGAGCGCCCTGGGATACGAGCTCCTGGTTCTGAGGTGCATCCTAACAAATCATCTTGCTAACCCTACTTAAATTTCCTTGTGATCAACAGGCAACGTTTGAGTTGGCACCGGGGAGACAGAAGCAGTTCACAACCTTGTCTGAAAGTGCTAACACTGGCCCTACCTTCAGCAATCTTTTACCATGATGACGCAGATTGTCACCTCACCCCCTTCCCCTCTGGACCGTGTTCTAAGCCTTCAGCTTCTGCAGTAGATATCTGCACCTAATCAATTCAGGAGTCACCTGTCACTCTTCAGAATCAGATTATTTTTTGTAATTAAAAATCTCCTACAAAGAAAAAGAAAGCTATGCATTTTTAATTGAGTAAAATGAAAACTCGGCCTCTCTGGCATTGCATCGCCTTTGGCCAAGCCCGATTTGCAGGAATAATTATTCACTGCATTACTGAGTCTGCTCAACTTTTCCTCCCTTGTCTTTGAAAGTATTAATAAATATTGATCAGACACACTCCTGTTTGCCTTTGCCAAAGCAATTCTGATGGACTCATCTTCTGATGTTATCAAATAATGAAATATGAAAGAGTGAGTGGAATTAGCCTCTTGTTCTGTGATTTTTTATTTAGGCTCTTCATTTTACTTTCAGAAATGTGTTTGTGCCTGCCACTACAAATGTTCTTTTGATTGTCAGAAGGAGAGGACAGGTTATGGAGAGTCGTTCTGCACTCAGTGGAACTTTGCAAAATACTTCGCTTTTTAATCTTACCATTTAAAATGGAAAAAAACCCAATTAATATTTATTAGAAGTCTCTTCCACCATCTGATGAGACAAGTTAATAAATACTAATATGTACTAACTCACCTAACAAAATACCCCTAACGCTCTTGGCCTCCCATCAGCTTCAGTGTGACTGTGTTTGGGTGCAAGGGTCTACCCCCACATGGAAGATCAGATCTGCCAAGCGGTCAGATACACAAAGACAGGTGCAGTATCAGAACCTATGCAGAATGAAACAGATCAGAGCCTGATCCCACAAATCCTTTTGCACCTGAAGAGACCCACTGAACTCATGGAGCTGCTTGAGAGAGTAAGGATGATCTGCGTGATTGTAAGCTTGTTAGGGGCAGGGACTGTCTCTTTGTTCTGTGTTTGTACAGCACCTAGCACAATGTGCCCCCAATCCATTACTGGGGTGCTTAGGGGCTATACTAATACAAATAAATAACAACAACTATATGAGCACAGGTTAGACCAATGATACTCAGGCCTCAGTGATCCAGGAGCCAAATTAGCGATCAACATTAGCCAAAAGAGCCACAGTAGTGTGAATTCACTGTTTCATTTACTCTCTCTCTTGTTCTCTCTCTCTCTCTCTCTATATATAAATTGTTGCAGCAGAATGACTGACCAAGTATTCTACAAGTGGTTAATAATGTAGTAAAAGCATTCTGATTGGTTAATAACTAATTCACACCGTGTTTTAATATCAAGTGCTACAAAGAGCCGCAGGAGACACAGTCAAGAGCCACTTGCAGCTCCCAAGCCTCAGTCTGAGTATCATTGAGATAGATTCACTCTCAGCAGGGTCTTCTCTGCCAAGGGCCCATGACTTTGCAAAGGCTCTTGAGATCACCCTGAGTAAAGTTGCAGCATCTTCCCTGTATCAAGGGCCTTTGGGAAATCCCAGTCGGGCTAATCTCAGCACTTAAAGAACACCAGAGGGCCTCAGGCAGTCCTCCAGGCCCTCTGGCACTGCCACCCAAGGTGCTGAATCCTGTATATGGGTGTTGGTGCCCAAACACATCAGGAAGTTTTTGTGACTCTGAGGGGTAAAAATACTAATCAGTCTTCTCCTTTGTGCACCATCCTACCTGGTAAGAGAAGGCAGGGCCATGCAAAGCAAAAGACAGGTCATGTTTAAAACAAATAAGGAACTGATTCTTCACTCATGGTCTGACACTGCTCTCCAGACACTCAAGTAAATCAAGAGGAACTTCATTGTCACCCCAGAGTAAAAGTGGTGATCAGGACCACACTGTGCGATCAGCTACTGTCACATACCATCCCCAGATGTGAAAAGGGACTGGATAATGTTACCGCCAATATGAAGAGCCTGGGGCAGTTACGCATGCTGATATACGGATAATCAAAGTTCATGCTTCAGGCGGTAAGCCAAACGTGCAACCACTAAGGAGAGGAGCATATCTCCACTCCAGCTTTATCCCATTTGCTCATGTCCCCTCAGTGCAGGAGCAGGACTATGGCATTCTCACAGCGGGTCCCTCCAAGCTACTGGCAATGTGGCTTTAGTACTGGTGGGCGTTGATCACTGCAGGGTCAGGAAGGAATTCAAGCTTCCTGTTTGCACAACTGGTCAGTGGGGGATGTGGACCTGGTTTGATTTGCTTTCTTCAGAAGCATCATGGACGTGGTTTGATGGCTCATTGGCTTGACCTGGTATGGCAGACCTTATGTCTGTACATCTTTTACAAGTGCTTAGAATGGATTACTCCTGATGTCAGGTGACAGTAAAAGCAATCACCTCCTTAGGAGAGGAAGGAAACAACTAATTCACTTCCTTCCTTTTGCTCTTTAGAATGGGAGAAGCTGGAGAGGGGGATAGATGCTTCAGGACCAGCCCTCTCTGTCTATATTCACCCAGCAGATTGGCAGCAGTAATATAGGGGCTTATGGCGGGAGGGGAAATGACGGAATATCTCAGAACTTCAATGATGGGTCAAAGGACACCCCGGGGGAAGCGCTTCATCATTCTGTAATACAGGCAACGGAACCTGCCTTGTCTTTATGACGTATGAAATTTGTATGGCAAACACAAGGCGCAGCCTTGCCACTCTTGGTCGCTTGAGTGGTCCATAACTCATCTCATAGAAAGCCATTGGGCCATTTATTTAAGGCCTGTTCACCCTGACAGGGCTGGGATATTGAGCCCAAAGTATCTGAACTCTCTGGTGTGTCCTAAAATTCTTATGATAGGATTCATGGTAAGAGGACAAACACTATGCCTTGATCTTTAGAGCATGTGGAGCTGGATCCAATGCCTAGTGAAGTCAATGGGACTCTTTCTGTTGATTTCAGTAGGCTTTGGACCTGGCCCATGAAGAGATACTGCTTTAAGTGACTCCCTTCTGTACTAACAACAAATGGGAGATATTAAAATCCCTGTCAGAAGTGGTGCTGGGATCAAAGGAAGACATGCTGAGAAGAAACCGAAGAGATGGACCAAAAGAAGCCAAAGAACAGAAAAGCGGGTTGTGTTTTCAAAATGATGGTTTCAAAACAAAATGTCCAAATCCCCAGTACTTTACCCATTTAACAATGCTGCAGTTCTAAGCACGTTTATTAAACATTAAAACCTCTTGGGAAAAATGATCATCTCTTGAACTCTCTTTTTTGGAGGAAAGAAAAAAAAAAGAAAAGAGGGTTTCTCACTTAAAAAATCTCTCCAAAAAGGCAATCATGAGACAAGCTCCTTTCAGAGCTATTAATACAACTCTCCATTTAAATGCTAATGTTAACCTATAGCCCGGGACCTGCACACAGAAAAGTTTTTCAGAGGATGGTCAGGTGAATTCAAAATTCAATCACGATTTTCTTAAGAATGATTGGCTCTTGTCTTAAGAGAAAGACATTCAGATTTCTGGTGTGTTATTTTAGAATAAGGAACATCACTTTTATTATTCATGTTTTTACACAGATGCCAATTCTGTAACAATGCAAAGCAGTTAGGTATGGATTCCACAGGTACAAATTCAGCTCTGAATGCTGGCTTAACCAAATATAGGAAGTGTTCTTCCCATTATATCCTCCCCTTTTTTGGTAGGGAGTCATTTATACAGCACCTACAAATATGCTGAGTGCCGTACAAAGCAAGTAATATGACCTATCTTGAGGTGCTAACCACAAGTGAGAACAACAAACAATAGGTGGTCAAGATGAAGAAAGCAAAAGGTTGCAGTAATAAGTCATTCAGCGTAAGTACATGCAAAATCTTGGTGGTGCCAGTAAGTTATATATTCAGAGAATGTGTGAGTGAATGAGTAAGAGCATATGTATATATGTGTCCTTCAACTACTGAAGCTACAGAACAATGTTGGCACAAGAACAAATGAATATATATTGGCCATGAATAAATTTAGGCTGGAAATTAGAAGAAGGGTTCTAACTATCTAAGGAGTAAGGTGTTGGAACAGTCTCACAATAGAAGTAGTAGGGGGCAAACAACAAACTAGTTTTAAGACGGAACTTGATAAGTTGATAAATAGGATGTGACGTGGCCTCCTGTGATACCGGGACTGGACTAAATGAACCAGGAGGTCCCTTCCAGTCCTATGTTCCTAGCTCATTTCTTGTTGGCAATATAGAAGAGGAGGGTTTGGAGGAGTGATTTGAATGGGAAGAAAAGAGGGTGATGGGTTGGCAAACACGGATCGTGAGGACACTCTATTGGCAGGGAGCACAAGAGATAGGGGCGGGAAAGGAAATCTAACAGATTAAAGGTGGGTGTTGTCAGTGGAGCAGTGGGGGCAGGGGAGATCATCATCATGTTGCCATTATACCTCTGGCTTTTAGGGCAGTGACGAAGCTCCTCCACTCCTGTCTGTTTCTGGCAAGTCTTTCAATGGCTCCCCAGCTGTGCCCCAAGTTTTTCAGTTCAGCTTCCACAGCTCTTCACCATGTTGTTTTCGGGCGGCCTCGTTTTCACTTTCTTTCAGGTGTCCATCTTATTGCTACTCTGGTGATGGAATCAGTTTCCATCCTGAGCACATGATCAATCCATCTCCAGTGCTTCCTGGCAGGGATGGTGCTCAGATCCTCTTGGCTGCACTGTGTCAATAGATCTTGGTCTGAGATTGTTCTGGGCCAAAAGATACGGAGGATTTTTCTGAGGCAGGTTGTATGGAATGAAGACCGTTTGGACATATCATACTTTCTCATTCCCCAGCATTCTGCACTATAAAGTAGTGTTGAAAGTACGCAGCTCAGATAAATCTTAAGTTTGGTTTTGGTCTTGTATTTTGATAATTTCCAGACTGTGTTTAAGCTCCTGAAGGTGTTCCTGGCTTTAGTGACTTTGTTCCGGATGTTCTGGCTTGTTCCACCGTCCTGGCTGTGAATGTGAACATTTCTACATTGGTGAGAACATAATCTTATATCCATACTGGTAATGGTGAGGCAATATTAAAGGTCATATCTATCTTATTGCGGTTGATTTTCTGTCCAACTTGCTGGCTGAATGTGTTGATTCGAGTTGTTTTTTTCTTGTATATGGTGCTGGGTATGTGATAGGAGAGGGACATCATCTGCGAAGTCCAGGTCTTTAAGGGATGAGAAGAGTGTCCATTTAATGGCTCTTGGTATGTCTTCTGTTGTATGCCACATTACCCAGTTGATAGCAATGTTAAGAGGATTGAAGACATGACACACCCCTGATATACTCCTGTTTTGATTTCAAAACTGAGCTCACTGTGATCAACCCTGCATTTAAAATTAAAATAGAAGCTTTTGATGACATTAATTATACAGAAAGGAATTCCATACGCCTGCAGAACGTGTCATAGGCTGGTCCTGTAAATGCTATCAAAAGCCTTCTCAAAGTTTATGAAATGTATGTAGAGTTGCTGTTGCCATTCTAAGCACTGTTCTATTATGTTTCATAGAGTGAAGATCTGGTCTGTGCATCTATCGCCTTTCTGAAAACGAGCTTGCTCTTTTCTGAGAACGCTATCAACTGCCTCTGCTATACGCTATGATCATACTCAATACTTTGCTTGGCATAGATAAAAGTGTGATACCATACCAGTTAGTTATTAAAATCACTGAGAGTTCCTTTCTTTGATATCTTCACTATAATCCCATTGGTCCACTCATCTGGCACTTTTTCCCTTTCCCAGACTGATGTAAATAGAAGGGCCAGGAAGGATGCTGCTAATTTAGGATTTATCTTGAACAATTCTGCATTCAAGTTACCCTTGCCAGGAGTGTTCCCATTTTTAAAGGATTTGATAGCTTGAATGATCTCTTCCTTAGCTGGGATGTCTGTGCTGAAATCAAGATCTTCTTCTGACTCCTGGATATTTACTTCCTCTTTAGGTAGCTCCCTGTTCACTAATTCTTTGAAATGCCCTGTCCAGCGCATTTCTTGTTCTTTTTTGGTTGTTAGTAGATGGCCTTGTTAGTTCCTGATGAGAGTGTTTCTTGGTGTCTGCCATTTACCACTGATAAGCCATGTCACCTTGTAGACGGTTCCTTGTTCATCCTCATTTTCTTCAGGGCTCATCTGATTTCTATAGCATTCCATGTGCTGGGTGTAATCCACTGCTTCATTCTCTTCTGCCTGTAGCCTAGACAGGCTTCATTGCTTTGTTTATAAACCGGTGTTACTTTGTCTCACTTCTTGTTGATCTCCTCATCTGCATTCCCCTCCTCTTCATCAAGGTCTGCAAGTGTTTGAAACCTGTTCTTTAACGGCAGAACGAAGGCATTCTGTATTTCAAGGAATTAGCTTGTCAATATCATAACGTCTATGTCCCTTGTTTGGCGGACCCACACTTCTCAGTTTTAGCATAAGGGAGGCTGTCACAAGAGTGTGGTCGCTGCCAACATCTGCTCCCCTTCTCACTTTCACATCTGTCAGTGAGCGTCGCCATTTGCCATTGATCATGATATGGTCAATCTGGTTCTTATCTCTGCCATTTGGAGAACACCATGTCAGCTTGTGAATTTGATGATATTCAAATAGGATTCTGCTAATGACTAGGTCATTCATATTACAGAAATCAACAAGCCTTTCTCTATTTTCATTCATAGTGCCACATCCATGTCTTCCCATTGCTCTGTGTTGTCCTTACTGACCTTGGCATTCAAGTCTCCCATGACGATAGTAAAGCAGCAGAGAGATGAGGTCTAAAATGTCAGCTGCAGCAGCACTGTGCAAGGCCATGAATGAGAAGGAAAGACTTTTTAACCTGATACACTGGGCAAAGGGGATGCCATGGAATTCAGTATTTCTCAGACATTCCCACTCTTTACAAAGACAGCTGGGATTATTGCATGTTTTCCAATGATGGGTGTTTTAAAGTGAGTAGAAGCCCACAAGGGTGAGTTCCGGTCCTTCTTTCCCACTGGAAGCTCATGAGAGCATAATAGAAATTAGAAATGGAATGCTTACTACATCATGGAGTCCATGCGCCCAGCTGAACAGATCACTTCCTTCACCATATTCTCTACATGCTATGTCCAGTCATGGTTTTAAATGTACCAAAGTGATAAGAACATAAGAATGGCCATACTGGGTCAGACCAAAGGTCCATCCAGCCCAGTATCCTGTCTACCGACAATGGCCAATGCCAGGTGCCCTGGAGTGAGTGAATCTAACAGGTAATGATCAAGTGATCTCTCTCCTGCCATCCATCACCCCCCTCTGACAAACAGAGGCTAGGGTCACCAATTCCTTACCCAGCCTGGCTAATAGCCATTAATGGACTTAACCTCCATGACAGGGTCGGTCCCACTATTCCTCATAATCCTTTTAAAAGTTCTTAGTTTAACGTAACCCCACTTACATTATTTGGGCTTCTTCAGACAATGATAATGATCCTAATAGCGATCCTTCATCTCATAAGAACCCAAAGAACTTTGCAACCGTACAATGGATTACTTCACATGCTAACGACGCCCAGCCTCTTGTCAGAGGAAAGGAAGACAGCCGTTCTGTAACAGGGCAGTGCAAGACTATGTAGCAATTCAGGACAGGAAACGAAGAATACCAAAGAACTTCACCCACCCACTCCTGTAACAGACTCCTAACCTCTGGCCGAGTTACCGAACTGAGTTAAATCTGAGTTAAAGATTTGCCATTACAGAGACTTCACCATCAGCAAGTGACCCATGCCCCGCTCTACAAAGGAGGGTGAAACCCCACCCCCCGAGGGTCTCTGCCAATCTGACCTGGCAGAGATGAGAAGAGAGCACTGATGTCCCATCACCCAGATCTGTATTTGAGACCCTCCAAAGCCCAAGACACTAACCTGGGGGCCAAGAGATTTTGGCTAAGAGTTTTTTTTAAAGAAGCCTAAAACTAAACTTCTTAATTCAAGTATCAAAAAAGACCATTCACACCTGTTAAATAACTGTTCATAAATAATGTCTATGACACTCCTGGTGGATTCACATTGACTGGCAAAATGAAGAGAAGAACAGAAATTCTCACTCTCCAAATGGAACTTTATAGGGTATTAAATAAGCACCCTCAGCACTTATCTAAATCTTTAATTAGTTCTATAATATACTGATGATATCAAGGCTAATTAAATTTATACAGATAAAGAGCAATGAAATTCTAGCCAAGTGAGCTGGAAAGTACATATTAAACAGTAAATTTAATGGTTCAAGCAGATAAGTGTAACTTTATATAAAAAAAATTAAATTCAATTTACATGTTGTATTCAAATTGATTCCGAGTGTTCAGATGATTGGGAATTTTTTTGTAAAATATATCCGTAATAGTGCTCATCTGACCTGTTTAAATATCAGTTAATAATGCCTGCATTTGCAAATAAACCACACACATTTGCATTTTTACTGCATATGGTAAAAAACTACCTAAAACCTATGCCATTTTACAAAGACTATGAAGCCATTTTTCCCTCTGCCTCATGTGTAAATGAGGGGAGACTTGGAAATAAATGCAGCGCTGAAGAGGAGAGTCAGCAGTTCGAAGGAAAGTACTGCAAAAACTGCTCCAGTCAGCAAAGAAACTAATACAATTCTAGCTATCCCTTGGGAACAACAATTACTGTGGCTAAAATCCTGCCATATTTACAATCAACTGGTTCAGAACTGCACAGAAAAGCCTGATGCTGTAATCAAGAGGAGGTGTAGTGGTGTGCATTTGCAAGTCTTTAGTGGAAATAGACATTCATATTATTACAACAGTATAACAGTATTCTTGCCAGCAAGTTAAAGAAGTATGGGCTGGATGAATGGACTATAAGGTGGATAGAAAGCTGGCTAGATTGTCGGGCTCAATGGGCAGTGATCAATGGCACCATGTCTAGTTGGCAGTGGGTATCAAGTGGAGTGCCTCAAAGGTTGGTCCTGGGGCTGGTTTTGTTCAATATCTTCATTAATGATCCAGAGGATGGCGTGGACTGCACCTTCAGCAAGTTTGCAGATGACACTAAACTGGAAGGAGTGGTAGATACGGTGGAGGATAGGGATAGGATAGAGGGACCTAGACAAATTAGAGGATTGGGCCAAAAGAAATCTGATGATATTCAACAAGGACAAGTGCAGAGTCCTGCACTTAGGATGGAAGAATCCCATGCACTGCTACAGACTAAGGACTGAATGGGTAGGCAGCAGTTTAGCAGAAAAGGACCTAGGGGTTTCAGTGGATGAGAAGCTGGACATGAGTCCACAGTGTGCCCTTGTTGCCAAGAAGGCTAACTACATTTTTGGTTATGTAAGTAGGGGCATTGCCAGCAGATCGAAGGACGTGATTGTTCCCCTCTATTCGGCACTGGTGAGGCCTCATCTGGAGTACTGTGTCCAGTTTTGAGCCCCACACTACAAGAAGGATATGGAAAAATTTGAAAGAGTCCAGCAGAGGGCAACAAAAATGATTAGGAGGCTGGAGCACATGACTTATGAGGAGAGGCTGAGGGAACTGGGATTGTTTAGTCTGCAGAAGAGAAGAATGAGGGAGGATTTGATAGCTGCTTTTAACTACCTGAAAGGGGGTTCCAAAGAGGATGGATCTGGACTGTTCTCAGTGGTACCAGATGACGGAACAAAGAGCAATGGTCTCCAGTTCCAGTGAGGGAGGTTTAGGTTGGATATTAGGAAAAACTTTTTCCCTAGGAGGGTGGTGAAGCACTGGAATGGCTTACTTAGGGAAGTGGTGGAATCTCCTTCCTTGGAGGTTTTTAAGGTCAGGCTTGACAAAGCCCTGGTTGGGATGACTTAGTTGGGGATTGGTCCTGCTTTGAGCAGGGGGTTGGACTAGATACCTCCTGAGGTTCCTTCCAACCCTGATATTCTATGATTCTATGATTATTGGTGGATGAAGGGTACATCCTATGGGATCACATCATTTATTTATAACCAAAGCAAAATACGTGGCAACCTGGGAAAGGCTATATCAGATATTGTGTCCTTCTAATCCAACATCCTGCTCTGGCAGCAGTCAGGAGTTGATGCTTCCAAAAACCTTTTAAACTCAATATAACTGACCAATTGCCTATATTCCATACTCTTGAAAAGTACCAGCTTATACTCTGATTTCACTCATGAATTCTCTTGGCTTGCCTATTTTAGTGTCTGCCAACATTGGTAACTGAACTTTTATGGGCAGTGTGACACCAGAACCAGAATGTGGTCTTTTGCCAATTGGACATGTGGCAACTTCCACTGGGTCACCATTTTTTAGATTCTTTGCTTCAAGGGCAAAGCTATTGCCTCACACAAGATGATGTAATGGCCTTTTGGTGACATTAAGGTTCAAGATCATCACGCTGTGAGAGCCCTGAAGATTCTGGGGGCTGCTGGAATGGTCTGCAAGTTCTTGCTTGCAGGTCATGGGACAGAGGGCTATCAAAGTCAAAACTATGAAGAAGCATCCTAAGCATCACTGACGGCCCATCAGTGAAGCACAATTAACACCAGCAGAGAAGGGGATTGGGCACTTTGTCCTTCTCTCTGGGGACAGATGAATGGTGGGATGAGACTGGGGGGCACTTAAAAGGCTGCTAGCAAGGGAGAGATCAGTGAAACACTAGATGACAGATTTCAGAGTAGCTGCCGTGTTAGTCTATATCTGTAAAAAGAACAGGAGTACTTGTGGGACCTTAGAGACTAACACATTTATTACAGCATAAGCTTTCGTAGGCTACAGCCCACTTCATCGGATGCAACACTAGAGGGTTTTGGATGAAGAAAACAAGAGCACCGTGCAGCCCTGGTTGTTCATGGACCCATCCGTGAGAAAAACCATGGATGTTTGCATCTATCTGGTAAGTTCTGTGCATAGCATGATGCTGCTTCAGAAGAACATAAGAGGATGTGGGTATATTCAGGATGGAGAGCTCGAGAAGCAGGTTACTTATTTCAAAACACAATTCTCCAGTCAGATTTCCAGCTGAAGCAATAGCAGAAGATGCAGAGTGGCTTCATGGACCAAGCTTCCAGAAAGCAAAAGATACTCCTGATTCTAGAAAAGGATACGTTATCAGCACCTGAAACTGCCCCTTCTTAACCTTCCTCTTCATTCACCTGGGGGTGGGGGGGCCTCCATAGTGCACTCGATCCTTTGCCTCTTTGCTGAGATGCAGTGCCAGTTTTGCTGGTGGCTTGTGTGATGTGGCCACTAGGAAGTGGATTTGGACTTGCCAACCAAATTCACATAAGCCACCAAACAATGAACAGATGGTAAAAACATAGTCAGTTACCGACCTGAGCTGCATTTGAACAAGCAACTGAGAATCACATGGTACCATATTGCATTACCAAGGGTTACCTTTTACATGGTACCTTTTCTTCAATAACTAGTGAGCTGTTTTCCATGATAGCACATAGCTTACTCACTATTTGCACCCCTTTTTCTCTTCTCTCTTTTTTGTCTATGCGTGGGGCTTAATTTTGTATCTGATACATGGATCAAGTACACTCATAAGGAACTTACTTTAGCTTCAGCTGAAATGCCTTTATGTGCTGCGAGATCTCATTTGAATTTTATATCCTTGATATATTTGATCTCAGATCTGGAATAAAAAATTTTAAATTCTAGGCAAGCTTTGCAGCCTACAATAATGTCTGAGTAAGAAATTACATGCTGGAGATTGCTTCTCGAACATAATATATCAATCTTATAAATCAACATCCTACATGTATGTTCAAACACAATAATTTTGATATAATTATTTTAAAACTGCTCTTAAAAACCTAGACTTAAGGTTTTAATTATCTACCTGAATTCACACTTTCTTCTTGGCTAAAGAGCACAGGATCATAGTGGGATGAATTTAATTGCCACATCAGAGTTTGTGTGTTGAAATTCTACATCTGATGTGTGAAAGTTCAGGAATGCCAATCAGGCATGTTGCAGATGCCACTCTGAAAAATTTTCTCAGACAGTCTCCATCTGCCAGATATGTTAATGCTTGTGTTGAATCAATAATTTACCTCCTTAACTCCATGTTTCCTGAATCTTAGCCCTGGTCTACACTTGGGGAGTGGGGGAGGGTCAACCTAAGATATGCAACTTCAGTTATGAGAATAGCGTAGCTGAAGTTGATGTATCTTAGGTCAACTTACGTTGCATCCTCACGGTGCGGGGTCGACTGCTGCTGCTCCCCCGTCGACTCTGCTTCTGCCTCTCATCTTGGTGGATTATAGGAGTTGAAGGTGGAGCGAACGGGGATTGATTTATCGCGTCTACGCTATACGTGATAAATTGATCCCCGATAGATCGATCACTACCTGCTTATCTGGCGGGTAGTGAAGACGTACCCTTAGTCAGAATTTTCAGTGTCTGCTTCACGAGAGGATCCATACTGGACAGATCGGAGTTGCCAGGTCTGCATCTCCCATTAGATTGGTGCTCTACATACTCAAGAGCCAGTCACTTTCAGTATTGCAGGGATCATCCAATCCACTCAGCTGTTTCCTGGTTTACACGTGAGCCAACAAAACCAAGATGCGCCACTTTTTATTAAAACACATACTTAGCAACTCTAATTCCTCAGAATCACACCTCACCATCCAAAAGCGGGCTGAACATTTTCTGAGAATTAAAACTCTTAGCAGCTGAAATACTAAATAAAGGTCTTTGATCTTTCTCCAAAGAACTCAGATTTGGTTTTGGATGCAGGAAAGATATAATCATGACTATAATATATTGGATTAACGATCTACATATCAAGTAGGAAAATACTATAATGAACTCACTGTACATACACACACCACTACTCTCTGCTAGATGGAATCAGAATTGCTTATGGTGTGTCCCTTGCACTATATAGCTAACTGCTATTGGGGAATGTCCTTTAACTCAGATGGTAAGGACCTGTCGTTATGGAGCCAGAGGATCTGGGTTCCATCCCTGAAGTTACCATAAAGCTCCAAATAGCCTCACTGGTCAACACAGTGACAGAACTGAAGCCCTTGGTGGCCACATATTAATTCACTGCAGTTTTATTAACCTTGTTTTACAGCATGAAAGAGAGACACAGCACATTAGAAAGACCCTGCTCAAGACCACTCAGTGATTCCACAACAGATCTGGGATTAGAACCCATGATTTTCAGCCCTTTCCTCTATGAGATTACAGTACGCCACAGAAGATAACTTCCCTCTCATTAGTGGTAGCTATTCTCTCTGCTCTGCCATTTCCAGCCTTGGCTTAGAGCCTCCCTCTCTCCCCATTGCTAGCAGAACTTGCCCTTCTGCCACTGCCACACCAGACATGTTCTCTTTGCTTCAACACTGAAGCTCAAAACCCACCTCTCCTAACCTGCCTAGAACCAGCGACCGCTCCACTTAGCCCCCACGCTGGGGCTAGCACCTCTGCTGCCCCCACCTGCTTTTGTGCCTTCCTATTTCTGCCGCCATAATGCCGACGCATTGGCAGGTAAAGAGCTCATCTCCTCGGCTTAATTTAATTAAGGGAGAGACATCTGCAAAGTATGTGCTTTAATGGCATAGAAAAGTGATGAGTGGTGACCCTCAAACATATTACACAGCACAAATATCTGTCACATTCTAGCAGATTACCAGGCATGAAGCATTGCAGTTTCTAATGAGATCTGACTGACAGGGTAAACCAATCCGCTACTAAAGGACTTGTGTACATTCACTCCTATCTATGGGGGTTTGTGGTAGAAAGAAGCAGCTGACAGTGAAAAGAGCAGAACATTTTTTCTAATTGCTTCCATTTGCCGTCTGGAACAAAGCAATTGAATTACACTTCAGGCTAACAATCTAATATTTACTTTTTGAAACAATTTGAGGACAAATGGCCGGATAGTTGTTCTTCACACACTGAGTTTTTCCCCTGCTCCTTTGTGATTCTTTTTGTCTTGTGTCAATTTTTCTTTTCAAAAACCTGTCTCTCTTCTAACCCCTTTGTTTGCGGATTGCTGACACTTGCATGTGGAAGTGGAATTTCCTCACAGGCGACAGCACAAGGCAGGGCACCATTTTCAATCCTGGATGCATAAAGAAGTTTCCTAAATGCTACGTTTGGAGTCTCGGATCAGGAGGTAAAATAGATAATTGATGGGTCTAAGTAGATAGGCTGAGTGCCCAGATATGGACCCCACATTCGAAGAGAGAGCTTCCGGGGGAGTCTCTTTCTTGACCCATTCAAAGTGGGATGACCCTGAACATTCATTCCCTTGCTGGAGTCCTGGGGCCTGCTTCTGATCCCACTTACACCAATGTAAATCGGGGCAGCTCCATTTAAATCAATGGCGCTACCTCAGTGTGAAATCAGCATCTGGCATCAAGGCTGCCTCTGTTACGTTACTTGGTTGCTACAGGAAATGTAACAGGCAATCTGGAGAATTCCTTGTTTGTTTCCCATTGTCATATTTCTCCAGGCTCCCTTCCTGATCAGACATTTCTCAAGGGGATGAAACTTTTATGCTTCCCCCAAAACTACACTAGCCACCCTAGCTGAGCTTAAATGGTCCTCCCCTTTCCAGCCATTTCCCCTCCCTTCACGCCCAGAACAGCAGGCATCTCTGAGTGGTAGAAGGTAAACAGCGAGTAAAATCAATCAATCCAAAAAGTCAATTCTGCAGATTCTGCTTGATTGCTATTTGCTGGCCCTCTGGAGTTCCTGTTGTTAATGAAGAACTTAGTTTTTACAAAATACACCCCCCCACGTCCCCGGCCGCATTCTCCCTGCATAGCAATCACCTTGAAAGCTTAAAAAAATTCACCGTATGGCCCTTTATATGCCTCAGTCTGGAGGTGCTGCTGTCACATCCAGAGTTGCAAAACCACATCACTGACCTCCCATGGGGTTACCGAAACCTCAGAGACAATCTCTCTCTAGTCGACATGAATATGCAGGTCCCATGCTAACAGGGTTCTTGTCAGTTTCTCCCTCGCTCTTCTCTATAACATGCTAACCTTTGCTCTCACCTCTCTGATTCTTTCCTGGCCCGACTGGTCCCCAGAGGGATGTTTCCAGGTATAAGTATTACATGCCCCTTTTTGGCCACACTGTTTGCTTCTTGAACTGAGACTGTAAGTGGACTGTTATCCCCTTACTAACATTCAGTGGGGGTGTTTTGATTGGCTAACTCCCAGTACCAAAAGGGGAAGGGTCTCATCAGGATCATGAGACTGACAATCCCCAGAGGCAATGGGGAGAGGCCAATGCGCCAGGTCAGCCTGATTGACAGGGCGGGCACGCCTATCAGGGAGTCAGGAGGGTTCGTCCTCCACGTCAGCAGGAATTGCCTGGGTCAGACAGAGTGGGGCTGAGCTAAGAAGAGAGCAGGGGCCAGAGGTGAGCTGGGGAACAGAGCTGGGCCAGATCCAGAGGGGCCAGGAAAGCAGCCCAGAGAGAGCAGACCCTGTGCTGGGAGCCGAGCTGCAGCCCCAAATGACCATAGAGCTGCAGCCCTATGAGCAATCACTCGTTGCCTGTACTGGATGGTCACCCACAGGGGCGGAGTAGCACTCAGACTGATTTAGGACACCTTAGGTCAATATTATTTGTCCTGCATTATGAGGTAAAGGTCATGAGGTTGCACAAGCCCCAAGGTTACTTCAGTATCCTTTAGCAGCAGGAAAGATAGATTTACGGAAGATAGGTGGCCAGGGTTGAGGCATGTTGTACCTGTTCTCTTTACAAACAGACTCAGGTCTCCAGCATTTCAGTCAGACCTTTCACCAGCATTTAATTCACTTAAAATTAAAATACACATAATGCTTTTATTAAGTGTCATTACCTAGCAGGTATTGGCAAGATGGCATATGGCAGGGCCTGGGAAAACTCCCTCATATTCCAGGTGGGTGGCACCCTGGACTCGTTCCTCAGAGGATAAAGCCCCCTGCTGAGCCAACACATTTCAGTGTCCTGCTGAGCATAGAAAACAGCGGGCGCTTCACCCCACTGGGAAAAACCACTATGCCAGCACCAGTCACCTGGAAGAGGGCGATCCAAGGAAGGATATGGAAGAGGGCTGTTAGGTTCCCACTGGTATTTTTCTCCCAGCTCATCTTGCCATGACCCGAGCAGTACTTAACTGGGCTGTGCCTCTGATTTGCTTCTGATGCCGCAACAAAAATGGAGGCTCATTTTTGAGTTTCTACCTGAAAATCTGCCATTCTATCTTGAGCTAAGAAAAATGGTGAGATCCAGACCTGGTAGGCCCAGGCCTCCCCCCCACCCCTGCTCTGTTTCTGGACCTTACTCAGGGTTAGAAACAAATAAACAAAAATATTTCCTGGGTACCTCATGCTCTCAGATGTCATTTCAATGCCATCAACGATGACAGTTCCTCCCTGTGATCACCCAGAATCAGGACTGGCAGAGCCTCAGCGATGTGAGATGGGTGTCAGCATCAATCAGCTTCCCACAGCTTTGAAAATAGCTTCTGACCTGGCCATTTAGCCACCAGGGAACTGCGGAAGCTTAGAGGCTTGGCAGGGGGGTGGTAGAGAGACCTCTGCAGGGTCTGGGATGAGGGCTGACCAGATTCTCTGATGGAAGAGTTAAAATAAAGAACCGTAAAACTATCTTTCTCACTGACAGCAGGAAGTTCATTGGTTCACAGCATCACTGGGATTTCCCGTTTTATAGGTATCCGCAAGCGAGCCCTCAGAATCTGGCCTACTGGTCTCCACGTGGCGTTATTACATCCATGTTATTGGTCCTGGAGGTCCAGATGGGACATGCACTGCTTAACTATAGCCTGACACAGAGCATCAGGTACACCCCAACTGTTCCATTCCTTTTGGGGGGGCGCTGTGTGGTGCCAAGAGGCATGCCTCCCCCACTAACACGGGAGACGTCAATCTGAGTCGGCTGACAGAAGCGGACGATACCGTTAGCGCGTAGTCTTGTTGCCCCACCTTGCTTTGGAACATGAAGCATTTTTATTCTGACAGTTTCCTAAGCAGACACAGTTCAGGAGCTACAGTCCTGGGGCAGAACAATTCCCAACTCAGTACTGCACGAGTGTTTTCACATTCTACAAATATGTGATGGAGACTCACAATAAATTTGCTGAAAACACTGCTGGTGGGGAATGTCAGCCAATAGCCTTTCTGCCTTTGTTTCGGGGGAGTGATTCCCAGGTTTGGGAAAACAAGTGAGGAAGATATGGAGAGGGTTTGTGGCAGAGAGTGAGAGAACCTGTTGTAGAGAAGGGGTACAAAAACGAGTAGGTTGGCAAAGAGGGAACCCTTCAATTCCCTAACAGCATTAAAGCCCCAGGCCTAAATGAGGCAAAGGACTGATCGTGGAAGCTGCAGTCTGGCACTGAATCCTCCCCTCTCCCCCAACCCCCACAACTGCAGGATTTTTGGACAGTGTGATTCAAAGGCTAAACCAGCTCAGGCAGTGATTCCTCATTACACAGAAGACTTTCTGCCTGATCAAACAATAGCCTGATGTTTCTGCTATGAAAACCTGGATGATTTGGGACTCTATTATCAAATGAGGGCATGTGAAAACCCATGAAGAAACTCTGGTTTGCATTTGTCAATACTATACAGGTTCAAATCAAGATCTGTGTGCACTCATTTTATAGTACATGCTCTCAAAACCTGGTTCGTGTGATCAATTGACACTCCACTCCCTTGCACACTACCCACAGGATCAGAGGGTAGTGAATGATCTACAGGGATCAATTTATCACGTCTAGTGTAGACGCGATAAATCGATCCCTGAGTGCTCTCCCCGTCGACTCCGGAACTCCACCTTCGCAAGAAGCGGAAGCGGAGTTGAAGGGGGAGGGGGAGCGGTCGACTCGCCACCGTGTGGACGCCCAGGTAAGTCGACCTAAGATACGCATCTGAAATTGCGTATCTTAAATCGAACTCCCCCACCGCCCCCCAGTGTAGACGAGACCTTAGGTAAATAGAATGTTCTCTCGGACTCCAGGGATACTGTCAACAGTCTCGTAAACTGAGATCCTGGTCTCAAAGTAACCTCAGTCATACAAGTAAATAAACGCTGTGTCTTGTACAGGGCTCCTGGAAAGTCATTAAACAGCAATTCCAAACCAAAAGTTTTAAAAAGAAAATAATGCTTGCCCTTTAATTAACATTCAAAGTGCAGCAGGCTAGAAAAAGTGACTGAAACAGACAGACACGTACCCACACTTACCAATACAAATGAAGGACTCGGGGACTTAAAATAATGACTTGGTATTTTTTGCCAACATTCAAAACTATTGTTAAAAACAGGTATCAAGAAAAGACTGTCACCTAAGAGAAAATGAGGAACTTGCTTGTAATTTGATTTCTAGGAGGATATAGCATGAAGCTGTCAATGCAGTTGAGAAAAGTGCTCCAGCACTGAGCCTAAAACCAAACCCATAAAACCAAACCAAACCAATAAATATTCATTCAGCACCTTCCTTGGCCTTATTTTCTCTGGGTGAGTGAAAGCAGTTTTTTTGCCTGTTGAAAAGTTCATCCCATTGATTCCTGCAACCCCTTCCCCCCCTCGCATGCTTAGTGCCAGGTAAGGAAAGTCAATGAAGCCCTCCCCGTACACATTTCTTTAGTCCATTTCCAGTTTAGGAAAATGGAATTCAACTGTTTATTTGGAGCAAACCAAACATCCATATTCAGGCAATAAAAATCATTACTGAGGCCAGGAAAACCTATATCTTTAAAGGTCACAGCGCAAAGATTAAAAATGCCTCCAGGAAAAACCGAAATGGCTAATCTAAATACAACCTTTGAGTCAACAGGAAAACTTAAGCATGGCTAGAGAGAGAGAAGGTGCAGCAGTACTGAGATGCTAGATTGATATTTTAAGACGATTGCCTTGCTTTTCAAATAGATATATGTGAACACTATAATACTGTATGATTACATATAGTTCAGGCATTACCAGACCAGATCACTCCACAAGTCTAGAGAATACAGCATCCTATCTCCATCAGTGGCCAGTACTGGCTGCTACATAAGAAAGTATAAAACCCCACGAAGGACAATTATAGATTAAATTGCCCACCAGGGAAGTACTTCCTAAAGCCTGAACAGCTAGTGCTATGTTCTATCTATTGTTTGCAATGTTGTAGCTGGGTTGCTCCCAGGATATGAGATAGATAAGGTGACTGGGGTAATATCTTTTATTAGACCAACGCTCTTTGTCTTGTTCTATCTGTTTTAACCTTGGATGTTTTTGCTACTTATATAATGTCACATCTTGTTTTTTAACCCTGCTAAACTTGTAGCCTCGTTAATATCTGGTGGCAGTAAATCCCACAGGTTAATTATGAACGGTGTAAGAAAAGTACTGCCTTTGCCTCGCTTGGAAATTTGCTGTCTTTCCATTTCGCTGGGTGTCACCGGTCATGTGTGACCCAGGGAGCTTCTGGTGCCAGCTGACAGAAGGTGTGCATAGGGTTTTTTGGGGATCCCCTGGGTCAGAAATATGCATAACAGTTCACTTTTGGGTGTCACATGAGGTGTCTACCGAGAGCCCATAGGTCATCATTATCACTGAGAAATGTATGTCCAGATAAAATTTAAGGAGTCATGGATCTATAATAAAAATTGTTTTCTTAAGGTCTTGGAATTAAGCCAGGTTGCCAGGAGGTGACATACCTCAAACACGTATCCCCCTGGCTGGCCACTTGTGTATGGCATGCCTCACCAATGCATACTTCATTTGCATACTGAGCCAGGTGAGGGTTGAGATATAGTGAAATGTACAAGGGAGGAAACCTACAGGAATTAACACCCAGTGGGAGGGGGTGTCCTGTTTATGCATAAGCATTGTTTGGTATAACGCGGAGTGCAAAGCAACACACTGATCCCTTTACCTTGAAGGTAAACTGATACCATGTTTTTCTCACAAAAGGAGGCTCACTGCCAGCCTGGCTGTAAACTACAAGGAATTTTAGTGAGCAATACTTGACATGAGAGTATCTCGTTAATTAAGTCTAAGATCTAGAATGCAAGTTACGATTTTATGTATATGTAATCATTTGTCTTTGAGGTTTCTACTTATCATTTGCATCTTTATACTTTGTTAAATACGCTTATACTTGATTTCGCTATCCCCAAATCTCCATACTGTGTGTGAAGTGGAGCAGTGATCCGAGGTGGAACTGGTGAGCTGGGATGTGCTGTTTCTTTAGAAGCAGTGAATCTGTGACTATTGCGAGTGTCCAGTGGACCAGGGGCTGGATGCTCCAGGGAGATGTTTGGAGGCTGGAGCGAGCCGTTCACTAACCTGCAGAGAGAGAGCAGGGCCTCCGTAGGACCGGCAGGGAGGGCTTGTGGCCACTGGAATTGGGGAGCTGACCCACGCCAGGCACAGACCAGGCGTCCTCACGCTCAAGGCAGCTGGTAGCGAGATGCTTCCCACCCCTGGTGCTCCCGGGAAGCATTGCAGCATGTTTCTACCTGTTTTGTTCCTCTGCACGCAGCTCCCTTCTCAAGGGATCCCTATGCAGCAGCTCTGCAGAATGTACATTATCACGCTGCCTACTATCTCAGTCATAGGCAGAATGTTCGCAAGCGCCCCAGAAAACACGCTGGGCCTCCCCACTTCACTTCAGAATCAATTTAGAATGAATCTGCCTGATTTTTAAAATGCTGGATGGATTTGCTCCAGCCTAACTCAACTCACCCACTTTATTCTAAGTCCCTTCAGAGCTCTTAGATCTTACCGGTGTCCCAGTGACTTACTGCTCTTTATCAGTTTGTTCCACCATCTCCCCCTCTTTTGACACATTACTCGCCTTCCCTTATTTCTGTCTGCCTAGTTCTTATCTTCTCCATTCTCTACTGCCTTTGCTCACTGTGCTACGGGTGGAGTTAGGCCCGAACCCAGCTCAGGTATAGTCCCATTGATTTCAATGATTCACGGGCACTACTTGTGTGTTTCAAGTGAAGCACCTGCTTACGTGCTTTGTTGATCTGGGGCCTGAGGGAGGACAAATACCTCTGAAATGAACAGACAGTGGACACACAGGTGGTGAGCTGAGAGCACTGGATTTACTGTGCAATGACTTACTTGCTTTCTCCTCTTGTCTTCCCATGTTTTGATTGTTTGTCTTATCTACCTGTTACATCTTATCAGAACCTAGATTGTGAGCTTTCTGGAGCAGGGATTGGATTTTTATTACGTATCCAAACAGCATCTATCACAGTGCGCCTTGATCTTTGATGGGTGCCCTCTACGTGTGACTGGCATGCAAGTACATAGTAAGAGTTTCTGACGCAGTTTTCAGAACACAGCAAGTAACGAGTGCCTTTTGCCAGATACTAACATTTCAGCTGTTCACCAGTAGGTGTTACCTGACAACTAAAGGAACCTGAGAAAATTAGGTATTTTTAAACCTCTCCATCGTGTGAATAAGAATATCAATTGCAGTCATACTAACTGAGTGCAAAAAAATCATTCCAACTTTCATATTCATAAGGCATAAGATGATCGGCAGCTGGGGCAGGGTACAAATTTGCCCTGTGCTATAGTTCTGCACAGGTAGCTATGTGCGTTGAGGGATGTGTGTTGGTTTGTATCCTTTCCTCTGAAGCACTAAGAATCTTTGGACATAATACACTGGACCATAATACCCAATGGGGCATGCATTCTAGTGTGTTCCTACACATGCATAGGTCCATCAAGGGCTATTACAGAGACAGTGTCTCTAGCCTCTGTTTGCCAGAACTGGGAATGGGTGATAGGGATGGATCAATTGATAATTACCTGTTCTGTTCATTCCCTCTGGGAATGTTCTGTTCTGTTCATTGGCCACTGTTGGAAGACAGGATACTGGGATAGATGGGACCTTTGATCTGACCCAGTATGGCCGTTCTTATGAAAGCAACCGTCCCTAACTCTACCACTGCACCTGTGTCATGGGAGACGGCCAGTAAAGGAACATGAGGGGAAAAGCCCATTCTCTGATCACCCAGCACAAATGGGAAAAGCAATCAAGTGGAGGAGTGGTTTTTAATCCTCTGCAGTTAGGATATTTAGTTAATGCAGTGAAACCACTAATTACAGCTAATTAAAGCTGTGCTGAGATCAGAGCTCAGTGAAAACTACAGGGGGAAAAAACAAGAGACAAAGAAAGGAAAGGGAAATATTTTTGAAGCCAAGTTCTTAATTGAAAAATAAAACAACTTTTTAATTAAAACGAGCAAAAGCAAATCTGGGGCAATGCTCCACAAGCACACAACATTGGTCTGACTTCACAAGCATGGAGATAACACGTCTTTCCCAGGCTCCAGATCGGGGACTTGCAGCCTGGGAGAGCTTTCCTTACAGTCAATTCTGCTTCTGGTTCCTTTGCAGAGTAACTCCAGTAGGGCTCTGTGCTGCTAGGTGCCGAACAACCTTAACTCCTTGCAGAATGAAGCCTTCATGGGTCTGAGTACAGGTCATCCACAAATGGGAGCCTTGTGAATACACCTGGGGGAGTGCACTTAACCCTTGAACTGCCACCCGGTTTCATCGTCAGCTACTGAAAGCAACTTTCCTGCACATGGAAACATGTTGCCTCCCCATTTTAACGACTCTAGCCAAGGCAGGGTGATTGCACATTTGGGAATCTGTGATGGTTCTTGGGAGATGGAGGGCAGAGGGCACTGCCAGAGCGGGGACCCTAGAATCCCTGCCTGGAGGAGCAGGCATGTCTCCCATCAGCTGAGGCAATGCACTGTAGCTGTCCCTGATCCAGAAGCATGGCTTCAGCTATTCTACTCATTCAGGTTCTTATATTGTGCGCCCATCAGCATGGTAAATGCTCTTTCACGCTGCAGCAGTGCCCGATGGGGGATTGGTCATGGACATACCCTGCTCCATTACTCCCCCGTCTTTGGCACTTAGCGCACCGTGTCCAATGCTGACTGTCTAGCTTCATCAACCCAGCTGTCTCCTGCCTACATATGGCAGAAGAGGATCCCATCTAGGGAGGCCATGGAAATAACAAGACTTGAGTGTGCATTTTACATTGTGTTAGGATCACAGAAATTAGAAATGGAAAAAAAAGATTATTAGTTCAACCAGTCCTTGCCTTGCTCAGATCCAGCAACCTACAATATACTTTGGAGGGGTTTGCCTACTCTGGTTTTACATCGCTCCCGTGGTCAGGCTTGGTGGCATAGGGTGCCCAGACATACCCATTCAGGCAGTACCCTCTTGTTAGACCAAAGTCCCCAAACATATCCCCACTGAATCAAGAGCTGTGATATTTCCCTTTTGACCTGCATGTTTTTTTCCCGTTCCAGTTACAAGTGAAATGGGAGTCATGGGGAGCTCCAGTGAGTATCACAAACCAGCACAGAAGACAGCTAGGTCTGGGATAAAACCCGCCAAAGCTGCGTAAGGCTCCAGGCTAGGGATTATTGCTGCAGGTTGACATTAAGGTACTCTGGGTGCAGGTCGAAATTGAAGCTCATCTGCAGAATTGTGTTCAGCTGAAACTTGCAGAGTAGATTCCCGAACAATGCCTGTCTCTAGCTATTTCCACAACCTCTTAGATTCGACAGGCATCAAATGTTCTCGATTATATATTTATTAAGAGAAAAAGAACAAAAACAGAAAGATAAATAATGTATTCACCCCAGCGTCGGACTAGCAATCAAACCCAGACTCAGTAGCATTGGGAGGATCACATTTCAGCAGCACAAAGATTCTGAGGAACCTCTGAAGCACTCTTGCTGTCCAATTCCCACTGGATAACTCCAGTAGATGGCAGCATGTTACTGCTAATTCCTAGTGGTCTGACGGCCATATTCACATCAGACTCCGGCTTCCTACACGGCCAAACGAAATATCTCCAACCAACCGATCCCAGAATAAAGGGGGTCTTGGAACCCAGTAAACTAAATGGCATTGCAGTGAGGAATTAAAGCCTCTCCGAAATCCCATTACTGAGTCTGATTCTGCTCCCACTGACAATTATTTCAACACATGCAGGCCTGCCTCCTGTGTGACTATCCTACAACCTGCGCCTATATGTCACTGAGGATGCTATTTATCCACGACAACATTTAGAAACAATGTCGGTTTAAAAGAAAATGCACGCTCCGGAATGAGTAGCCAGGCCCTGCCCAGAGCAGCTTTCAAAACATTAAGGGCCAAAATTTGGTCTATTTAACAACAAACCAAACAAATGACAGCGGGAGCCTTTTGAAAGGGAGAATCGTGCTCAGCCTCCCTTGGTCCGAGGGCAGCACTCCGTGGGAGTCAAAAGCAGCCAACGCTCAACATGAGTGGCTCAAGACCAGCAGTGCAGCTTCTTAGGAAAATACAGCCTAGTCTGGTAATGCCTGGGAGAAGAGATTTGTAGGTTTGATTCTGGGATTGCCATTTAATTTTCTTGAGACATTAGTGATTTCCTACAAACCATTGGGGTGTCCTCACTACTTCTAAGCCAACATGACTGCAGTCATTATAAATATATGGAGATATACCTATCTCATAGAACTGGAAAGACCTTGAAAGGTCATCAAGTCCAGTCCCCTGCCTACACTAGGAGGACCAAGTACTGTCCCCTGACAGATTTTTTGCCTGAGATCCCTAAATGGCCCCCTCAAGGATTGAACTCACAACCCTGGGTTTAGCATGCCAACGCTCAAACCACTGAGCTACTCCTCCCTCCTCATCTTGTCTCTGAATCTGCTGCATATAGGACATGCTCCGACTGAGTGGGTGGTGAGACAGGAATTACCTCTTAGACCAGGGGTGGCCAACCTATGGCTCTGGCTACAGGTGCCAACATTCCAGTGTGCTAGGAGGTGCTCACTACTCACCCCTTGGCTCTGCCACAGGCCCTGCCCCCACTCCACCCCTTCCCGCACCCTCTCCTAAGCCTGCTAAGCCCTCATTCTCCCCCCACCCCCCTGAGCCTCTGCATGCTATGAAACAACTTATTTGGGGACTGGTTCTGCTTTGAGCTGGGGGTTGGACTAGATACCTCCTGAGGTCCCTTCCAACCTTGAGATTCTATGTTTCTATGATCGGGAAGTGCGGGGAGTGAGGGGGAGGCGCTGACCAGTGGGGCTGCTGGTGGGTGGGAGGCGCTGGGATCGGGTGCGGGGAGCTAATGGGTGGCTGCTCACATATTACTGTGGCTCTTTGACAATGTATATCGGTAAATTCTGGCTCCTTCCCAGGCTCAGGTTGACCACCCCTGTCTTGGAGTATCCATATACCAGCAACGACATGTATGTTGGAACGTCATTATGAGTAAATGGCAAGTAGCTGGGTGGCCAATGATAGCTAGTATTGCTTTTAAAATTATTATGAAGAACAAGTTTAAGCTTTGTTGTAGGGTGTCTTGTTTGCCTGGACTGCTCAAGACCCGATTGCTTGTGTAGGAGGAACTCTTTTTGCCCAGGTCTACACTGAGAGCGGGGGGAGGGGATATCAACCTAAGACACACAACTTCAGCTCTGTGAATAGCGTAGCTGAAGTTGACGTATTTAGGTCGACTTACCGCGGTGTGTTCATAGCGGTGAGTTGACTGTTGCCGCTCTCCCATCGACTCTGCCTGTGGCTCTCGTGGTGGTGAAGTTCCGGCGTCAACGGGAGAGCGCTTGGGGATCGATTTATTGCATCTAGACTAGACCTGATAAATCCATCCCTGATAGATCTATCACTCCCTGTTGATCCGGCGGGTAGTGTACACCTGGCCTTTGAGTTGGCTCCTTAAATACCTTCATGCTGTTTCACATCTGATACTCCTTGATGAAACACAGGAGCCTTGTTTTATAACAGGCTTATTCAAAGTGATACAAGCTATGGAAGTCAGATCTTGGAAGAGTGTTCCATATTCATAATGTAATAAAAATACTGTAGTGACAGAGTCCTGTGGCACCTTAAAGACTAACTAAAATTTGAGTTAGTCTTTAAGGTGCCACAGGACTCTTTATCACTTCTGCAATTCCAGACTAACACGGCTACCCCTCTGATTCTTAAAAATACTGTCATGATTAATAACAAATAGTGTGTAATAAGCATGTCACAAAAACAAATTTTATATTTCCAAGATTCCTGCTTTTATAATTTGTACTTGGGTAAAGGAGAAAATCCCTGGAAATATTAATTTTTAGGAGGGGGTTTGCGAGACTTGACATTTTCATGAAAGGGATTCACGGGTTGTTAAAGTTTGGGAACCACTGACTTAGTGTAATCCCTACCCTCCCTCATAAACCATGTGTGTTGTGCCTCTCTCCTTGCCAGAGAAGGAAAAGATTACATCCTGTCAAATCCCTATTATATTGTAAATGAACTGGCCAGAGTGATCAAAGCTGGACAAAATACCTATGGACCTGATTAACTAGTGCTCCCAGCACCAGCTAAACTGTGTGAAGGTGGGAGGGGAAGAGAGAGACCAATCTGAAGTCAAACGTGTGTCCTACGCTCTACACAGCCATGCATTAACCCCTCGGCTGGCCCCATGGCTCAGGTTAGAGAAACAAGATTACATCTGATTCACAATCAGTTTGTTCATTTCATATGAGTTCCTCTGATCTAAAGGAGTCTGATAATATCCTTATTCCCTCTAGTTAATCTGCAATTATCTCCCAGCACAAACTAGCCTTTCAGATCTAGTAGTGAACAGTAGCAACTCTCAATCCACCTGATGCCAGAGAGGTCAAAATTACATGCTGTTTTAAGAAATTTAACATTTTCCATCACTCTCTCATGCCCAACACAATTAACTTCCTGGAAGAAGGCAGTATTACCATCACCCTACGCATCAAAATGAGAGATTAGCAGGATGGCAGAAGAATAAGTCTTCCATTGAATAAACCCTCTAACAGTGGAAGATCATTTATTTAAAGACATGTCTGAACCAGAAATGGAGATCTGGACACCTTGGAAGATGTGCGTGTGTACGTGTGTGCACGCGCATATGAATTTCAGACCTGAATTCACATACAAATTTCACAGCTAGTCTTTGATTTCTGCAATGGCACAAACTGAAACCCCAGATCTGAAAATTTCAGAACTTTAGATGCTTTGAAATCCAGCCCCAGATCTAAATTTTGCAGCACATGTCGTTTTTAAATAAAGAGTTATTATAGAAGGAAAACCCCTATTATTCATTTGTGTTTTGGTAGCACCCAAAGGCCCCAATCAGCGATCAGGGCGCTAATGTGCTAGACACCAGACACATGTAATAAAAAAGCAATCTCTGCCCAAATCCCTGAAAATATTAGGATGAAATTTAGAAAACTGATCTGTATAGCTTCTTTTTAAAACTGAGAAATGCACAAATACAGCAGTCAGTTACCCGAATCATTTACACCTCCTCTTAGGTGAATGGATACAATTATTTCTAAAGCAGTATGAAAGTTGGCAGCTTCACTTTTTGCAGGAAAACACAGAATGTTGGCCCTGGTCTACAGTGGGGTGGGAGAGGGGGTGGATTGACCTAAGATACGCAACTTCAGCTACTTAAGATATGCAACTTCAGCTATCTAGGTCGACTTACCGGAACGTCTTCACGGCGCTGAGTTGACTGCTGCCGCTCCCTCGTCAACTCTGCCTGCACCTCTCGTGGCAGTGGAGTTCCGGAGTCGACGGGAGAGTGCTTAGGGATCGATTTATTGTGCTAGACCAGACTAGATGCGATAAATCGACCCCTGAAAGATCGATCGCTACCTGCCTATCCGGCGGGTAATGTAAATCTGCCCACAGAATCTAAGAAATGTAGGACAGGAAGGGATCTCCAGAGGTCACCCAGTCCTTTTCCATGTGCTGAGGCAAGACCAAATATACCCAAGACCATCGCTGCTAGAGCTCTCTCTGACATCTCAACATTCCCTTTGGTGTGGCTTTGCATAGAGTTCCACTTCCCCTCGCTGACTTATCTTTGAGCAGAGTGAACTCAAAATCTCTGAATAAAACTCATTTGAAATTAAATCTCCTGCACCATATTAAAACCCCACAAAGCAGTGAATTTCACAGGAGTCTGATGTGAACTGCAGGTTCACAAACCTTTTAATAAATGTGGTTGAAACTGCCAAGTCTCACCAGAAGCAGGTTAGTATTATATGGATTCAGGTTTCAGTGAGAATATTTTGCATGGCTTTGACTTCACAGAAGAAAGGGTTTTCCATTCATACTTTCTTATGGAGGTTTACTGTGCCTTAGGTTGCTAATAAACTTCCAAAGAGAGCCACTGCGGAGTAGATAAGGTAAGCAATGCTCTTCAGTGCTCTGTGCAAACCCTTGAGGAATGTAAAGAAGAAAAAAGGACAACACCCAGGGAACATAAATACGCCAAGTTCCCCAGCCCTTTCTCAGATGGCACCAGCCTCCATTGTAAAACACGACACACCAGAGCTCGGATGTGTTAATTTATAGAAGAAATTTACAGCCTAACCAGCTGTCTTGTTCCAAAATTAAAACAATGTGAAGAGAGCTACATATTAACTTTTAATAGTATTTGTCTGTATATTGAACTCTAGACTTCAAACTCTAATGGGCAGACAAATAACAACAGGGCGAGCGAGGGAGCTAATATCAGCACTGAATACCTAGCCAGGGGAAATATCAGTCATCCAAATCTGAATGTGAATTACAAAGAACTTGTAGAATAAATAATTTCATGAAAACTGGAATATAAATGATATTTTTCTATTGGAAACAGTTCAGCTCTTCCTCCGTCTCTATTGATTTACTAAATACAGAACTATTTGAAATATGTAACATATGCACTAGTCACAATTCCATTTTTTTTTTAAAAAAACCCAACTCACAGGAATAAACTATGGATTATTTTGCTTTATAGCAGCTTCTGCAGAAAGAGACTGAAAATAAAGGGGTTGCATTTTACAAACTGGATTAAATACGGTTTAGGAATACTCTCACATTCTATAGTCACAGATTATTTTTCCCAACAGCAGAGGCAGTGTTACTAATTGTTAGCAGATGGAAATGGGAATCAGGATTTCTGGGATGGCTCTACTACAGACAAGGTGTGTGACAAAAACCTCTCAGTGACTCAGTTTCCCCATTTATAAAATGGAGGAAATGATCTTAAGCTACTTTGCAGAGTGCTCTGAAATCCTAGTATGAGAGAGTTGCTACAGCATCATTGTCAGTGTTACTTTTTGCTCTTTTGGTATTGTTATGAATATTTTATATTTACAGGAGGATTTGAGCGCTGGACCACTAACTGGGTCAACACTAAATGTGTCTGGATAATTGCAAATTCAGATCAGCAGGTGTCAATGAAACAGGGATGTCATTAGCAAAGGAGGTTCAAATAGTGGTACCTGGATTCCATAGTAATTTGAAACTCAAAGGGATGTAACGTATCACAGAAATCTGCTCCAAAAGAAAGAAAGAACCAAATTGCCATCTGAGCTGTCAAAAATACTCTTGAACTTATACTAAGGGAGGAAGTGCCTTCAGTAGCACCGCAGAGGAGCTGATGGTGCTGTGTAGAAAACTCATGCCTCGCCTTGCAAATGATAACAATGGGGAAGTGGCCCCTTTCAACTGACGCACTGAGAGTCACACAAAGAATGTGGGGCTAACATGTTCCAGTCTAGCCCTTCCCAAGTGACGCACCATGCAGCACTGAAAGGCATGACTCCATCGCTATTCAAGGAGTGCCTCAAATGCCTCTGCAAACAGCTGATGGCCCAAGGATGCCAACCTCTACTAGGGATTGGTCAACGTTTCATTATTCGGATGCCAGTTAACATTAACACAGCTTCAAGCCTTGCTCTGCCTGCCAAAAGCCTGGACTAATTTACTTAACATTTCAACTAAAAAAAATAATTTAAAACAGATGATTGAATTTGGGAATTATATTCCTCAGAGAATTAGTAATGGATCTCTGTGCCTCCTCAGGCCTCAGCATTCAGAACGCCTCCATGTCAGTGTTATTAGGAATAGACTAATGATACCATACCCCAAATGAAGCACTCAGGTGGTACCTTAATCTGAGCAAGTCAGACTTTCAGCCTAATTCAGTCTCAGAGAGATGGCCAAATCATGACAAAATCCACTTCCCATTATTTGTGGGTTGTTCTAGCCCAAAGTTTTAGACAACATTTTTGCCTTGCACCCACCCGTACTTTTACATTTCCATCCCCAAACTCTTCCCTGTGAATATTTCACATGTACGCAGCTGCCTATTACTGAAATGGTCACTACCAGCATTAGTGAGCCAACAGATCTGAGACCCCAGTTCTGTTCTTATATCCATTTGCAAAGCCGATGCAGTTCTTTTTGTGTGTTTTAAGATTTGCTTTGGTTAACATGCTTATTGCAAAAGCTCCATCTGCTTTTTGTGAGATGCCTTTTTGAATTCTCAGCACCCGAGAGCTGGAGGTACATTGAAAAAGGATTGAAAAGCCAAACTTTCTCTCTTTAGGTCTAAGCACAGGACTGGGAGCCAGGAAATCTTAGGATTCAACTCCAGCTCTGACACCATCTCCATTCTGTGGCCCTGGGCAAGTCATCTAACCTCTCAGCCTCACTTTTCACATCTATAAATAGGGAGATGACTTTGTTGTACCTTTTGTGCGCCTTATGGAGCTTTAATGAATATTGTCAAATCCTGTTGCCTCGACTTCTGCAGAGGTCAGCTTTTTACTTTCTGCTTAACATTGATTTTTATCACTGGGTTATTAAAGAACTTAGGCTATTTGAACAGGAGTAGGCCATTAACCTCAATGTCATGGTCAAATTCCAGTTTGGGCAACTATAGTCGGCCTACATAAAATTCCCTCTTAAGTTTCAAATTAATACAAGATTCTTCTTCACCTTAGGCACAGGTGTCCCATTAAATCCCAATGTGTGACCTTTTCTGGGCGCGTGGGTATATTTTTGTAAAGACAATGAGCTGTCTCTTTCACAACCGCTTGCTATGGCTGGTTTGTCTGCAAGAACGCACCTGCAGAGCTGCCCGAAGCATCAGCAGCATCGCGATGTTCTTTTGATTTTAATGGAATGTCTTCTGAGCAGTAGCACAGAGACTAGCACAGAGGACAATAAGTGAAGCAGATAAATAGGGACAAATAACATGTACCATGGATGTTGTTTCTTCTGCCTCCCTATCCCCCAAGAGCTGTAAAGGGAGAGAGCATTCTGGAGCTCTGATCTTGCCCGCTAGCCATACATTTTCAAGGAGGCAGTACTGGTATCAACCTTCAGCAAGCTGATAGCATGTAGTAATTGTAATGTAACTAATTTGGTGGAAGATAAGCTCAAAGTGACTTTCATTCCATTGAATGATTCTCTGCTGAGTCTGTTGTATCGCTGAGGGAGAAGTGGATGGCATTTCAAACAGTTCTAAGGTTTTACTCCATTGATCAGCTTATTCAGTCACCTACACAATGGATGGTTTAACCTTTTAAGGCAACTTCTGTTGTCACCACGGATATCACAGCATTAACAAACAAGGGCATGGTTTCCAACACACCTTGCGAAGTCCAGGTCGGCCTCGCGTGACATGGTGATGTTGGTCAGGTTCTGCTGGAGGATGAAGATGTTCCTACACATTTTCTTGATGCCAGATTCACTGATGCGCTTGAAGTATTGGGCGCCATTGATGAGAATACAGGAAATCAAGTGGCCCAAGCCTGGGAGGAGAAAAGTGAGAGAAGCCAAATAATTGCAAAGAGGAAGAAAATGTTTAGCAAGAGACTGCTTTGTAGTCATCAGACACACAACATTTAAACAGGTGCCTGCTATTAAGACATATCTGTAATAGATGATGCAGCTCACATTTCTGAAGCTGGCCTTCATACACCACCCTCAGTATGTTTTGAGGTGACTTCCCACCAAAGGTTCTTGATTCATAAAAAAACAACACACCAAAACAAAAAAAAAATGGCATGAGGAGAATAAGTATCCACTATCTGTGAAGTTCTCATAGCCAAGGATATTTCAGGACCTTCAAA
This sequence comes from Dermatemys mawii, assembly GCA_007922305.1. Taxonomy (NCBI): domain Eukaryota; kingdom Metazoa; phylum Chordata; order Testudines; family Dermatemydidae; genus Dermatemys; species Dermatemys mawii. Next base: position 2,825,313 of record ML677341.1, read on the forward strand.
TGGGCCCTGATGAATTATAAACAGAGCTATGGTAATTTCTGTTCAGCTCTTCTTGACTAGAACATCAGAAGCATTTATGGCATCTTGTCACTGACTATTTCTGCTTCTCCACATATCTAACCAGTCACAGCAGCTGAATCTACTAATAAAATTGAGTTGGTTTGTTTTAGGTTTTTTTTAAATGCACTGTCAGCCCAGCAAAGCAAATATCACCCAAGAGTAAGCTGCACAGCCTTGAATTCTGCCTCATGCGCCATCAGCATCAGGTCAGTTCTACTTGCAGAATCAGATTTGTGCACTAAAAATTTCTATCAATGGCGGGAAGAAATAGGGGTTGGGAAACTTTATGGATCTTCAAAACTTCCTCTAGGGGATTCAAATAGCATGGAATCTGGGGAGAGCCAGCACTATAAAACCCTGTTTTTGCACCCCCTTTATCTGTCCAGCACATCGTATCAGACACTTGATGTGATTCACAGTACTTTCCCTGACTTTGTACAATCGTTGAATAAAACAATGCACCTTATGGCTACCCAAGCCCTTAGAATGGTGTGTTAAAGCCACAGAATATAGATGAGATTAACCGAAACATGATTTAGATTCTTAAAGATCTTTAAATAATTAAAGCAGCTGAAATTCTCCCAATTTAATGGTAGAAACAGAACAGTATTAGGTCCTAACAGGGACCACTCTGTAACACACTGTAACAGCAACAGACAGTAGTCGTCAGCAGGCAGGATCGAACCTGGGACCTCTGGAGCTAAATCATAAGCCTTTACTACATGAGCTAAAGCCCAACTGGCCCTTAGCTAATGATGTAGAGCAGATTCTTTAAGTGGTCTCAGTGCTACTAGAGGGGACAGAACACCACACCCAGGAGACATGCAGGTTACAATAGCTATATTTGTAATACATAAACACTCCTACATGGCTTTCCTGATGAAGATCCTTACCACATGCACTTAAGCTTATATTTTTCCATTCAATATGGGCCCATTCCTCACATTTTATGGTTATACACGAAGGAGTGGTATGGAGGCAGCAGGGCTGCCATCTGCCCTATGCCTGCTCAGGTCTCCTCATCAATCTGGAGCAGATGGCCTTCAGTCTTAACCAAACAAGCATGTTTTCATCTTCAGGCTGAGAAAGAAAAATCATTTCCACGCAGCTCCGTACCACAGATAGCTTTAACGCTGAGGAGCATATCCCCAGCCCCCCACCTTCCTCCCAGCACATCAGTTGAGAACACTGGCAAATGCCTGACCTTCAAAGATATACTGGAACTTGTGCTGCTGGAGGCTGGCACTCATAGCTTCCTCAATGGCACTGATGTCTTTATTTAGCCGCACCACCAGGGGGTCATAATCCATACTTTCCACGTTGGCCACTATGGCATAATTCCCTTGTTTAGCCAGTGGGATCAGATAATGGAAGCAGTGAACTCTAGAAGACAGAAGGCAGAGAGTCGCTTCAGCGAGAAACACAATAAGAGGTGAACGTTTGCCTAAAAGAGATACTGACCTTACTGAGCACGGCTTTGGCTGGGAAAAATAACGACAAAGAGTTTTATTTTCTCGTGGACCCAGACCCAGTGGGAAGAAAAATAAGTTTTACCTCCTTTAAAAAATGTTCTCGGGATGACTTTAGTGCTGGTCTAAACATGCTGGATGGACAGCTGCACATCCTGAAGTCCTCTCAGGGCTGGTCCAATTCCCACTGAGGCCAATGGGAGGACCCTCCACTTTCACGGGAGCTGCATCAAGGCCTCTACGATGCACAGTGCAAATGCAGCAACAGGCAGCAGAAACTGACCCACCACCATGATTTGGAGGGGCCGCATTAAGCCACCATGGTCTTTCAGCTGAAACTGCTAACAAGAGTGACAATTCCGGTGGCATTTCTCTGCAGGAAAAACTCTTCCCTGGAGCTAGACTGCGACCCAAAAGTTCATTTCATGTAAATCACGGCGTAATCCCCAGATGGCACTCACTTTTGACCCTTACTGACCTAAGCTGGCTTTGAACTGGTAGCCTTGCAGAGAAAGGCTCTTTATTTCATTACCGTTTCCTTGAAGCTGTCTAAGGCCCCCAGTTCTTCAATAATTTACACTGCTTTTAGTGTACTGGCTGATCCCCAATGGAACTGATTGGCAATATTTTGTTAGCAATGTGAAAAGGGACTGAGCCTGCTACGATATTGAAATAGAAAGAGAGAAACAGGCTCCCTCCCTGCTCCCGCCCCGAAAACCACTGGCATGTTTGTTCTGACCTCCACATGACTTTGGCATTAAGGTTTGCAGAAAACATTGCTGATTGCACAGCAGGAAGGCTGATTTTTATAAAGTGCATATTTAGGATATTACAGTGCTATGAGATTGCTGCTGAACACACTGGAAGGCCTCCTGAAGGTAAAGCTTTTATTTAAGGAAACTGCCTGATAAAGGTGACATTATGAGCGTGCCCTGTATAAAGTGACAGTTTAATATTTTTTTCTTTCAACGTTCAAATAGGTGAAAAATCATCATCATCATAAAAACTGGGCTGGTGAGTTCTACTTCCAATGTATCTACTGCTCAGCATGTCATTCCACTGCCTTCGCAGACAAGCACAAAGTGCCCTCGGTGATTAGATAGGAGCGGCACTGTCATCGGGAGAGAATGCCAAGTGCCCTTTCGCCATGTTCTCCAACATAGAACATGCTGGTTCAGCAAAACCTTCTTTGTAGGAACTTGAAAGAAAACCCTCTCCATTTACACAAAGCCCTAATAATACAATGTTATAACCAGCCAAGTGAGGGTCAGGGGACATAAAAACAATCATTAGCAGGTCAAGGCTGTACCTCTTCCCAGGCATTTAACGTTGTCACAACTTTTCTCTCCTTCTTTTGCTTGTTCATTTCAAACTCTGTAGGCATAAGCACGGCCATACCAGGTCAGACCAAACGCCCATCTAGCCCAGTATCCTGTCTACTAACAGTGGCCAATGCCAGGTGCTTCAGAAGGAATGGAACAGAACAGGGAATAATCAAGTGAGCCATCCCCTGTCGGCTATTCCCAGCGTCCAGCAATACACTCGCTCACCATTTCTCCTGGTGATGAGGTCTCTCATGGAAAGGTTCTATACATTTAACTCACCTGCAGTGTTCTACAGAATTAACAGAATTCTAGAGAAATCACACTATAAACCTAAGAGGGTGAAATCCTGGCTCCACTGAAGGCCATAGCAAACTCCCACTGACTGCCATAAGGTCCAGATTTTCCCCACAGAATTTAACAAAGAATTGGTTCCTTTCTGTAGAAGTCTATAGCAAGGATATCAGACCAGATCCTGGCCCATGATAAATCCCCTCACAGACTTTAAGGCCAGAAGGGACCATCTAGTCTGACCTGCTGCACATCGCAGCCCACAGAACCTCATCCACTTCTTTGCAAAGCCATATAGCTGCACTAAAGGGGTATGTGACAGTGCATGGCCCTCTGCTCCTGTCTTTTCAGGTAAATGACTCTGACACTCCCGATCTGTAACCCCCTTTGTGTAGTTTATTTGTGTTTTATCAACCACCCACCTCTTACAGGCGCGTGCAGCATTTCTTATTTACCAGCGTTACACACTCATGAGAGAGGGAAGAGATCTCCCTTTACCCTGGCCCCTTTGGCCTTTCTCCTCCTCTCTGCTCCTGTCATGCTTCCTTCCTATGCTCCTTTTCTGCTCTTAATGGGATAATTAGCTCCTTCGCTGTTCCCAGCCCAGACTGATCTAGTAATTAGTCACTCCTCCTCTCCATCTAGCTCTCTGCGGGGGAACTAACTGCATTCCCAGTGACCAGAGTGCTGGTTCAGCTGCTGATTCTCAGCTTGCCCGTCAAGCACAGAGGAATCTCTGGCACAGAGCTGGCCCAGCTGACTTTATTCTATTACTCCCTGGCCCAACCAGGGAAGGGGCTGTGTTGTGTGGGGGTGGGGAGGGAATGTGACTGGAATGCCTGGCCCTCCGGTGATCCCCACTACCAAAACATTCCCAAAGGGGCCCTTACAAATGAATACAATTAATACCAGCCCTGAGGTGTCTCTAACTTGCACAGGGTTCTAGTTGCCCATAGGTTGGGGTGGGGGGGGTACAGGAAGTTGTGGCTTAGTCTTCCTTGTGCCCACCTCTACACACCAAGCTCTGCTCCTGAGCATTCAGCCAATAATCTTCTGTTACTTTCTGGCAGTGGTGTCCAATACGTTTGCCACTAGCCACATGTGGCTAATACGCTACTGAATTGTGGCTAAGGCATGTGGCTTTTTTATAATGTGGCTAATAAGAAAAATTAAAAATCACAAGTGCGGCTAGCAGTGTGGCTAGCATCGAATTTCTATTGGACCCTGCTGGTCTACAGGATGGTACAAATAACCTACAAGAAATATATGTATTTCCTGTTACATCCTGTCTTGAACAGGAAGGATGGAGTTGTAGTAAAGGCAGAAGACAGGGAGTCAGATGATTTGGATTTTATCCCAGCTCTTCCACAGACTTCCTGGATGAAGTAGGGCAAGTCATACGGTCTCTGTGCCTCTGTGGCCTCCTCCGTAAAACTGGGTTAATAATATTCCCTGCCTGCCTAGAACTGGTATGAGGCTAAATAAATGGTTTAAAAGCACTTTACGATCCTCAAGCAGAACCAAAGTGCAAAGCACCATTATTATTGTTAAACGGGGTAATGGTTAATGACTTGTGAATCTCAGTGGGTCTGGTTTAGCTAAGCAGCTACAAATTTGAGGGCCAAATTCTGATCCAACACACCAGGAGACACTGGAAAATAATTGTTTTTTTGTTTAAACAAACAATTCCTCCCCAATTTTTGCATTTCTCTTCTAGAACTCCATTGGAATCAAGAGATTTAAGTTCATTAAATTTGAGAGGATTCAGTATACACTGTCATCATTCACTTACAGGATGGGGGACACGATCCTCCAAAGCAGTGACTCTGAGAAGGACTTTTGGGGCCTGGTACATAATCAACTAAACATGAGAGCCCACTATGATACTGTGGTCAAATGTGATCTTTGGATATATAACCAGTAGAATATTGAATAGAAGATTATATTATCTCCATATTTAGCACTGGTGTGTTCACTACTGGAATACTATGTCCAGTTCTAGTTTCACAATTCAAGAAGGATGTTGATAAATTAGAGACGGTTCAACTTCAGAGAAGAGCCATGAGAACGATTAAAGAATTGGAAAAAATGCCTTAAAGTGACTGAGCTCCTTGAGTCTACCTATGTAGTTTAACAAAGGTTAACGGGTGACTTGATCACTATCTATAAATGCCTACATGGAGAACAAATATTTGATAATGTGCTCTTCTGTCTGGCAGACAAAGGTATAACAAGATCCAATGGCTGGAAGTTGAAGCTAGACAAATTCAGACTGGAAATAAGGCACATATTTTCAATACTGAGGGTTATTAACCATTGGAAAAAATCACCAAGGTTGTGGCAGATTCTCTATCACTACAATTTTAAAATCAAGATCGGACGTGTTTCTAAAATATAGGCTGGAACTGAAACAGGAATTAATTCAGAGAAGTTCTATGGCGTGGATTATGCAGGAAGTCAGACTAGATGATCACAATGGTCCCTTCTGGTTTTATGATCTATGATCACATCTCTCTCATTGAGAGTAGGCACTGAAGAAGATGATGATCTAATTACTAAAGCTTTAATAGTAGCCTTAACCTTAAACAGTTCACGTGCTCACTCTAGATTCAGAGGTTCTATGCCATACCTGACTTCCAAATGCAGAACCAGCAAGCAGCGGTCAGCCATCTCTTGGAAGGACTTGGCCAATTCACTCAGCGTTTGCATGATCTGTTCTGACACCGGTGGGAGGTCCACATTTGCATGGCTGTCCTGACCAGGTGACGGCGCTGATATAGATGTGTGAGAGAGAGAGAGTCTACGTCTTAATGGTTGGTAATATATTTAATCAAACTGCTGTGTTTTAGCAAACATGTCATCTCATTTATTTCCACCATATGCACATGCATTCTCACAGGTTTAGCTAAGCAATAATGTCTAAGATCCTGAAATATGTGAAGCAACAAACTGCTTCTGCAATTGATTAAACTCCAAAGTGAAGCTGAGGAGTTCAATCAACCACTAAAATCATTTGCCTGCAAGTATATTACAGCACAATGGACGTTTCTGCTACTGGAAGACAAGGGAACATTTACAGCCAGTTCATCTCTCAGGGTACCTCTAACACAGCAGCCATGAGTGAGTGAAGAGTGAGTGAAAAGACTGGGGGTGAGGGAAGACTGATTAATTTAAAGTCTTCTCTTGCCATGTCACCAAAAACCAAACAAACAAAAACCTTCACAAAATGAATCTACTCTAGTTCTTAAGCTTCTTCATGAAATTAAAAGAGCCCCTGAAAATTTATTCTGCCAAGAAAGCAAATAAATGAAAAAATCCCTAAAAATGTCAAATGGTCATCTGTAAGTAAAACAGATCAAGATAAACCCAGAAGACAGCCGCAAAAGTAAAATGAAATTAGCAACAACATAAAGAAAAGGATTGCACAAAGCAAACAACCAAACGGTGCATCTAATTTTAGTGTAAGCGACAGCAAAAGAAAAATGTGCACATAGTGAAACAGCATAAAAATGGGGTTTCTCTGAGAAGACTGGTTATGAACTCTAGTCTAGGCTCAATGAAATTTATAAAGTCTTTTAAACAAGGAAACAGTAGCGAATAAAGAAAGCCAGAGCCCAGGAGGCAAAGATAAGTGAAAGTAATTAACTAGCTCTTAAATGTCAAAGGGGAAAGTACAAGGAAGTATCCCTGATGGAATCCAGGTTTGGAAGTGTGAGCATAACACAAACCACCCACTAATCTTTACAAACAATATGCAGCATATTTGTATATGCAGCTCAATATACTCTTTGAGGTTTCCATCCAAGGAAAACAGTAATCAGTTGGGCTGCTAAGTCCCTATCTCAGTATACGCATGTTAACAGGTGATTCCAGGAAGGAGTCTGGAAAGACAAGTTAAAGCATTTCCACTTAAGCCCCGAACCCCGTAACCTGTGCAGTACTCTCAATTGTCATTTATTTCAATGTGGGAGGGGCGTCCCTAGATCTTGCAGGATCAGGTCTGAGGGGATTTATATGGTCACAGTTTTTTAGTCAGGAAGTCTCTCTCCTTCCCTCCCGTCACCACGCGCAACACTCTTCAAAGGGGTAAAAAATATAATTTTCATTCAATTTATAATAAAATATTCCTTAAATCCCAGGGAAAAGGCTCTTGGATTCAGCGGCTCCCCGAGTCGGGGAGCTGTGCTCGGGGTATTATAAGTGGGAGAATCATTTTCCTTTAATCAGCTGAAAGTGATGGTGGGGCAGCAAGCTACCTAAGAAACCAGAATGGCCTATTGCAGCTCGCTCTGCTAGCGCCTCGTTAGGGAGCAGGGAGATGGATGGCCGTGTCATCGGAAATGCAAGACTCAGCTAATTTCCCTTGCAGGGTTTTTTTTCGTGTGTGTGTACGCAGCTCTTCATTCACTTGCAGTGATTTAAGTAAAGACAGAATTACATTTGGTGGTGGTGGGGAGATGGGAATGGGACAATCTGCTCTTTATTTAAATCAAATGTGGAAAAGTCAATTTGGGCAGCTCATTACACCAGGCCGGGGGGTGGAGGACCCAGAATGGTAGTTGCTGCTTTCAGAGGCTGTAGATGGATTCCTCCCATTGAAGTCAAGTACTGCACTGCAGTGAGAGGCGAGTGTGGATTTCTACAGCTGGACAGTTCTTCCTGTCTTTTTTTTTTCCTTTCCACGAGGGGAGGAAGACATTAATACACCATGAACAATCAAATTAGATTAAATCTGTAAAAACGCTATGTAAAATGATGAGATTTTAAAGACAAAAATATCCAGATCCTAGATCATAGAGAGATTAAGTGACGTGCCCAAGGTCGCACAATAAGCTTATGATAGAGCAAGACACTGAATGAAGATTTCCTAAACCCCAGTCTAATGCCTTAACCACAAGAACATCCCCTTCCTTCCAGAATCAAGGTCTCTATAGCAGGATCTAATTCAGCTTGGCCTCATTAAGATCCATTGTTTTGCATTTTCTCCAGCATAGTGTGAGACCAGCTTGTCAATGTAAGTACCCTCCTTCCTCTTCCTCGTCTGGTGGAATAATTAGTTCAGCAGCTGGGAGCCAGCCATTGAGCAGATCCCCTGCTCCCCCAGGTCTTGCTCAAGGCACCAGCAATTCCATCATCCTACATACGTCCTCAGCCAGTGTGGTCACGGAGAGCAGGTGGGGTAAGAGATACCCAGGGCACTGAGGGCCTTAAAGGTCCTGATCAGAGTCTTTACATTGGAGTTGGTATAGCAGTGCAGCTTACAGAGCGCAGGCTGATGAGTTTGGTAGCCTGTGGTAAATGTCACCCAATGGCAGGTGAACCCCATGCTGCCTTTCAGGGACAGGGCACAGGAGTGCTCTTCCTGAAACGCAACAGGAAATGCATTAGCAATAGGAGATGAATAGCAATTCAGCAAAGTAGCAGGCTGGGTGGGCATCCATGTCTTCTGTTGCTTGGCGGCACCTACGAGGAATCTTGGCCAGATGGTCAGTTTTCTCATTCAGCCAAAAGTCAGACCTGCGGGTCAGCTAAATCACCCAGGATTTTTAAATACTGCCCAGCAACGTTACTGCTAAGCCGTAAGGAACTGAATTTCATTTGTCTGAACTGGGTTGGACTGTCCTGCTGGACAAGAGGATTTTCCCTAGCCTGCTCCAGGTGCTGCCAAAACAGAGAGAAAAAACAAAGAGAAGAAATGGCTCATTCCCCCAAACTTATGAAAAATAAATCCAGTGTGCTGGTTGTCGCCAATGATTTCAATCATTTTGTGATTCAGAATGAGGCTGGTGCCTCTTGAAACACTGTGCCTTGTAAATCGATGGATGTAAATTACAAGATCTCGGGAACATTAACCGAAACCTGCAGTGTTCCTCATATACAAACCTATGTAACCAATCAACGCCTACATTGCAAGTGCTCTGCCCACTTCCTGCTTGATTAGAGTGACTACTAGCCGATTTCAGTGATTTAATAGCATCGGGGAGCAAATCAGTTTGAGATTACAGGCTCTGATGTAGCAGTGGCACAAACTAAAACTGTGAAGTAAATCTGGTGGGTGCATGCATGTGTGTTGTCATAGATTAGATAAAATGCATTTATATAAATAAACGGTTTCTGTTTGCATTTCAGAAAAATACCATCACAACACAATTTTATAACCCTGCTAAAAGAAAGACCATGTTTGGACACATTCAGACCAGACTTAAAAGAGAAACTGCTGAGCTCCAGTTCATCTGCAAATTTGACACCATCAGGTCTGGACTTAATATTGACTGTGGATGGCTCGCCAATTACAAAAGCAGTTTCTCCTCTCTGGGTGTTCACACCTCCAGATCAGCTGCTGGAAATGGGCCTCACCCCCGGATTGAATTTACCTTGCTTTCTTGCTTGCATATTTATACTTGCCTTTGGAGATTTCCACAACATTCATCTGATGAAGTGGGTCTTCGCCCACAAAAGCTCATGATCCCTAAGATCTGTTAGTCTCTAAGGTGCTACAAGACCCTTTGTCGCTATTCAGACCCATGTCCGTGATGTTTCTGCCGGGGACATTAGGAACAGGAGCTCACCTTTTACTTCTCACTCAGTTCTAGTCTATACAGATTCTTATACTGGGATCGTAGTAGTCTTTGAGCCCTTTTCGGAGGCGCACTGAGCAACGTGACTAATGGCTGTTATGTGTTGCTCTTCTACCCTCTTCCCAGGGGTGAAGCCTTTGTTGTGGAGTATTTTGTTTGGAGCTTTTTTTCCATATGTTACATTAGAGAAGGCAAGAACAAAACAATGTGCACTCAGAGTGGAAGGTGGTGAAGTCTATGATGATCCTTAGCTGCTGTGGGAGTTCACTCCACGATCCTGGGGCCAGCAAGATTTACTCATTGTCAGATGAAAACAGCAAATCACTACAAAGTGCTAACTACATATAAACACATGAGGAAAGATACTCTTGTGGCTACTGCTTCAGACTAGCCCTCTGGAGGCCCGGGTTTAGTTCATGGCTCTGCAACAGACTTCCTGGGTGACCTTGGGCAAGTCACTGAATCTCTTTGTGCTTAAGATCATCATCTTTAAAAAGGTGCTAATATTTCTTTTGCAGGCCAGGGCTATTTAGAGTGTGAGCTCTTTGAGTCAAGGAATGTCTCTCACTGTGTTTGCAGTTTCTAGCACAGTGGAGCCGGCGTTGATCTCACTTGGGGCCTCTGGGCACTTGTGTAATAAAAATAAATAAGAATAAACGGTATTTGACAGAAAAGGCCTTGTAAGGAGTGGGAAGAAATCAGACAGACTAGCAAATGTTTGCTTTCTAAAGCAGCAAACAGGAGGAGCGCACACAAGTATGTATAATGGAGAGGCAAACATCAGGAGACCTCTACGTTTTGAAGCTAGCAACAGGAAGGTCAAGAGATGTCTTTTTAGACTATCACAATTAGCAACGCCATCTTTCTTTCAATTAAGCCTCAGATCTTCACGCCCTTTGTCAGTCTGGGTACAGGAAAGAAATGGCCCTGGGTGATGTTGGTACATGACTGCTTCCTGAGGCTCGATGAAGAACAGGCATCCTTGCTGATGCTCTCCTTGCTCTCCATTCCTACAATGGAGTGTAGGTAACAGCGCGTCATTCAAAGGTGCCGTTATAAGGAGTTCCCCCAAGTTAGGTTGTGTCTCCTTCTATTCCACCTGTCCAGGGCCTTTGGGAGGGACTATTAAGTGGCACATTCTGTGGAGTTTTCAGTATGCCGATGTCCCTCAGATCTAATTCTTCATCTCACCTGAACTAGGCAGGAATCAACCCTCAAACATACACTATCAAAAGACTATGTAACCAATAAGAAATGCAAAGTTAATCAAAGTTTCGCTCTGTGGGAGTAACAACTGGGATTACTGTTCTCAAACAATTCTCTTCTTTTTGTGCTTACACATTTTTCCTTCCACTTTGATCTCTTGCTGTTGTTGCAATGCAGTCTGGGTCTAATTTAGAGTGTAAACTCTAAGGAGCAGGGACTTTGTCTTTTTATCTTCTTGCAAAGGGCTATGTAGACTTGTGGCACTGAAGAAATAATAAATAACAATTGCATGCAAGCCATATGCCCACTTAAAATCATAGGACTGGAAGGGGCCTCGAGAGGTCATCTAGTCCGGTCCCCTGCACTCGTGGTTGGACTAAGTATTACCTAGACCATCCCTGACAGGTGTTTGTCTAACCTGCTCTTAAAAATCTCCAGTGATAGAGACTCCACAACCTCCCTAGGCACTTTATTCCAGTGCTTAACCACCCTGACAGGAAGTTTTTCCTAATGTCGCACCTAAACCTCCCTTGCTGCAATTTAAGCCCCTTGCTTCTTGTCCTATCCTCCGGGGTTAAGAAAAACATTTTTTCTTCCTCCGCCTTATAACAACCTTTTACATACTTGAAAACTGTTATCATGGCCCCTCTCAGTCTTCTCTTTTCCAGACCAAACAAACCCAATCTTCCCTCACAGGTCATGTTTTCTAGACCTTTAATCATTTTTGTTGCTCTTCTCTGGACTCTCTCCAATTTGTTCACATCCTTCCTGAAACGTGGTGCCCAGAACTGGACATAATACTTCAGATGAGACCTAATCAGCGCAGAGTAGAGAGGAAGAATTACTTCTTGTGTCTTGCTTACAGCACTCCTGCTAATACATTCCAGAATGAGGTTTGCCTTTTTTCCCCAGCAGTTTTACACTGTTGACTCATATTTAGCTTGTGGTCTACTATGACCTCCAGATCCATTTCCACAGTACTCCTTCCTCGGCAGACATTTCCCATTTTGTATGTGGCCCACTGATAACTACTCTCTGGGAACAGTTTTCCAACCAGTTTTGCACTCACCGTATGGTAGCTCCATCTAGGTTGCATATCCCTACTTTGTTTATGAGAAGATCATGCCAGACAATAGGTTCATTCGCACAGTGATGCTTGTAGGTATGGAGCTTGCACAGCACCTTGAGTATCTGGTTTAAGCACCCTGAATAGTAGGCCAATCCTGATTCAAGTTGGCACTATGACTCTCTACACTAACATGAGCATCAATTACAGACATAATCACTGGACAAAGAGTTGCTCTGATTCTCCAGTCTGTGCCAGGCTCCGGGATCCCAGGAATATTTAACACACGTGCAAAAAGAACAAGGCACTAAAAATGACTAACCCACATTTATCAAGAGAAAAATGAAGTGAAGAACATGGAGTCTGTCAAAAATAAAAAGGCACGAGAGGAGGAATTTTAAGGGCCAGGCCTGGACCTTACAAATAAAAGATCAGTGTAGGATGGGATTTTCTAAGTGCTCGGCGTTGGTCAAACTCAGCTCTTACCGAAATTAACAGCAAAACTTCCCCTGATTTCAATGGGAGCAAAGTTAGCCCAACACTGAGTGCCTTGAAAATCTCACAATTTGTGAGTGAATTAAATACTCAGATAAAGTCCACACAGGGCACAGGAGGCAGCATGTTCAGCCTTTGAATGGGGAACATGTAATTGGCATTTACAGCAGCATCCATCTAGCTAATTAAGGAACAGCATCCAGTCCTCAGCCAGAGGGGACCATGACCATAATGAAAGGTTGGCCAGATAAGTAGGGGACTCCGGAGTGAAGATCCTCAGAGCCCCTCCTGGCACGTGCAGGGAAAGAGAAGTGAAGTAGAGAACATGCTAAGAGCAATAAAAGCTATGAGCTTCCTCCCATAAATCTGTGTTTCTAACAACAGGTTAAAACTAAAGCAAGGGAGGAGAGATGAAGGCCAGGCAAGCTGAAAAAGCCTCGCAAACTCATTTGAGATGAGTAGTGATAAGCTGTCCGGGCTGCAGCCCCCATCAGTTCAGTAAACACTAATGATGAGACGAGTGCAGACTGTCACTGGTGATAAAGAACCAGCTAAACACTCTATTAGTTTTCCATATTGCGAATTAATGTTCTTTATGGCGTGTGTACGCTTGCCGGCTAATGAACTGTCTCGTTAGAACTGCCTGGGGTGCTCCTCGGCTGCCTCTGCTGGCAGGCATAAATTTCACATGGAAATTAGTGATTTTAAAAAAGGCAATAATTCCTTTAAGAGCGGTTTGTTTTCCATTAGTTTCTGCAAACACGCTACCCGGAGAAAGAGATTATCAAGGAAAAACACACCTCTGAGTGTGAAGGGGAGGGAAAGAATGGGAGAGCAGCAGAATATTCTAGCCCCGGGGTAGTGCAATCCATTGAAGGGGAAGGTACCCTCAGACTCACTGGACATTTTTGGAATCCAAGCTCCTGTTAGAGGATGTAAAGAAACAAATTCCTATTCTAAACCTGAACCTAATGGCGTATAGAATAGGTTTTCTTCATTAGAAAAAGCCCCCCATATCTTCTCTGCCTGCTCGGTACATGGATTTTATAGTTCTAGTGCAGGGGTAGGCAATCTATGGCACGTGTGCCAAAGGTGGCACTCGAGCTGATTTTCAGTGGCGCTCACACTGCCCAGGTCCTGGCCACCAGTCTGGGGAGCTCTGCATTTTTATTTCATTTTAAATGAAGCTTCTTAAACATTTTAAAAACCTTATTTACTTTACATACAACAATAGTTTAGTTCTATATTATAGACTTATAGAAAGAGACCTTCTAAGAACGTTAAAATGTATGACTGGCACGCAAAACCTTAAATGAGAGTGAATAAACGAAGACTCGGCCCACCACTTCTGAAAGGCTGCCGACCCCTGTTCTAGGGTTTGGACATACAAGAATCCCATTGCGCAGGTCCATTTGTTCTTCTAGTACATCACTGGCTAAGAGGTACGTTGCATTCTGACTCCCCCGTTTTCTGTCACTTATATTGTCATTTCCTGCCACACCCCGCAAAAAGTTTCCTCTTGGGCTGAATTCTCTCATGTTCGGCTCAGAAATGAATTGGTTTGGAAAACTTAACAAAAAATCCATTCAGCCACTACTGAGTTATCGGAGGCATTTTTCACCTGTTAAATGTTCAACACCCTCCTTCGTGTATGCTTGGCCAGCTCAAAAACAGCTGCAGGCTTCACTTGGCTAATTCACATTAAAGACTAGGGGTGAAATCCTGGCTCCATTTAAATCAATGGCAAAACTCCCATTGACTTTACTAGACCCAGGATTTCCCGGAAGAGCTCGTTTCGTCCCTCAGTGAACTCAAGAGGAGTTTTGTCACTGATTTCAATGGGGAGTAGAGCTGAGGACCCACTGAGGGTTGTCAAAAGTTGTGAACAAATGCACAAAAGTGATTTAGAAAAACAAAGCCTAAGGCTACTGCTTTACAAAATGCACCTTGATTATTTCGTTTAGGAAGGGTACTTTAGTTTTATTTGTTTATAGCAGCACTTCATAGCATTCAGAGTAAACACACTATGTGTTTCATACAATTAAATGAAATTTCAGTAGTACCTGACCAGCTGACAGCACTGTCATCTCTGCTAGAAGCTTTGTTAAGAAGTGGGATAAGAATATTGTGTATTTTGAGAGAGTTAAAGGATTTCGGAATGTGAATTTTTGCAAGATTCAACTGTATGCTGTCTGGTGAATTGTACTAGATCAGAGGTGGGCAAACTACGGCCTGTGGGCCTGTCCTGCCTGGCCCTTGAGCTCCTGGCCGGGGAGGCGAGCCCCTGGCCCCTCCCCACAAGCGTCAGCTCACCATGCTGCCAGCACTCTGGGTGGCAGGGCTGCGAGCTCCTGCTGGGAAGCGCGGTTGCGAGAGCTGCTGGGTGTAGTGTATTGAACTGCTCCCAGTAGGAATGTGTTACTTATGGAGCTCCAGGACTGGCAGCCTAAGTAGCACACTGTAGGTATCACATTCCTGTGGGGAGCAATTTAATACACTACACCCTGGCAGAGAAGGCTATGCCTCCCCAAACAGCCTGGGCCCCGTTCCCTATCACCCCCTCCCACTTCCTGCCCCCTGATTGCCCCCCTCAGAACTAACGACCCATCCAACTCCCCCCAAATTCCTTGTGCCCTGACTGCCCCCTCCCAGGAGCCCCACTCCCCAGGACCCCACCCTCTAACCACCCCTGCTCCCTGTCCCCTGACCTCTCCGACCCCTATCCACACCTCCCGGGACTCCCACGCCTATCCAACTGTTCCATGTCCCCTGACTGCCCCCCAGGATCTCCTGCCCCATATCCAACTCCCCCACTCCCTGCCCCCTTATCATGCCACTCAGAGCACCAGGTCTGGCAGCTGTAAGTAGCACATTCCTATGGGGAGCAATTTAACACACTACACCTGCCCTCCATACAATTTCAGAACCCTGATGAGGCCCTCAGGCCAAAAAGTTTGCCCGCCCCTGCACTAGGTACATAAAGGGATAGGTATCAGCCGGCGTGCCACTTTGATTCCAGTCCTGATCTTCTAAATGCTTACTACAGAGCATAGCACTCACTATTGGGAGCACTCTCTACTGCCATCAATGGGACCACACTTTATAGTGAGCACTGTTTGCAAGAGCTGGCCCCAAGCACGATACAAGACAGTAACAGATGACTAACAAGGGGGTTGGGATCAGAAGAATGCGGGCAACAACAGCAAGAGATAATGAAGATTAAAAAGAGATGCTTTAATTGCAGGCACATCTTATTGATTCCCTTGTAGCGTGTTTGCGATTTTGGACATAGTAGTTTTACTTATTTAAAAGTTACTAAATTAGTTTGAGGGAGCTAAGTCCACGAAGGTGGTAGGAACGGTGGAATGGAGATCAGTGTTGGAAGTCAAACTGAAAGTAGTGAGTCTTTCCAGGAATGATCTGGAGAAGGAGCGGGGAGGTTGAGGTCTATGTTGGGCTTCTGTTTGGGGGGGGGGGGAGGGGGTTAATTTAATTTTCGAGGAGTTATTTTCAGCAATTTTAGAATTTTATACAGATGCCCAAAAATCACGTGCTTTGAGGCTTTGTCTTTGTATATACTGCAATGAGCAATGCATTACATTATATCATTTATATATATGTGTGTGTATGTGTCTATTGTGATGGGGCAAGGCCAGATGGCTATAGGAAAGTGCTGAAGAACAGATATGTTAGTCTCAGGCTAAACAAATCCCTGGTACTCCTGGAACCTTCTAGAAATCAGTAGAAACAGCTAGCCTGACTGGGACACCTGAAGCCAATCAGGGACTGGCTGAAACCAGTTAAAAGCCTCCCAGTTGGTCAGGTGGAGATGTGGATGTCAGGAGCTGTGGGAAGAAGTTGTGCTGTTGGTGAGACTGAGTGGTAGACATATCATATGCAAGGAAGGAGGTCCTGAGGTAAGGGTGAAGTGGAGTCTGAAGAAGTGGGGACTGCTGTGGGGAAGTAGCCCAGGGAATTGTATTATGTTTTGTGGATAAAAGGTCAGCCATCTTAGCTGATACTATTAGGGTCCCTGGGCTGGAGCCCGGAGTAGAGGGCAGGTCCGGGCTCCCCGATTTCTGCCTCCCCTAATTAATCACTGAGATTGGGAGACAACAGAGACTATGCCAGGAAGGATAGCTTCTCCTCACTGGCTTATGATGAAAATGGCTCATGATGAAAATGGTTCAATAGGCTGTGACCTTGTCTCTAGAGAGAGAAGGGCTACGTGGAGGGTCACAGTGAGCCCCTGAGGCTAGTGAAATCCGCCAGGAAACGCAGAATCCACAAAAATAAGGACAGAGCTTTGTCACAATATACATTATAAACATTCCTCATTACAGTAGCATATGTTATATGCATAATTTTTGTAAAGTTTCTTAGTGAGCTTTAATATAGTACTCTTTCAGACAGCACTGTGATAAAGCAAACTATGGAATCTTTTGTGCACCCTGGCAGGGTCTACACAGACGAATTAACGAGCAACATATCGGTGTGCTTTAGAAATCACACTCCTGTACTCAGCATTACTGAATTACTTGTGTAGACAAGCCCTTGGATACAAGTAACTATGTCTGGTGGTGGTGGTGGTGGTGTTTTTGTTTTTTTTTTAAATTGCAGTGTTTCATCAGTTCAAATCCAAAACCAGAAGTCCTATATGAATACTACAGAGGAGCAGGGAAGATATTCCAGGGTTAGGTGGCAAAATGGGATGAGCCAAAGTATCACTCTTAGGGGAGGAAACAAGGTCTACACTAGAAAGAGATTATGCTCCAAACTAATAAGGAGCAGTGCAGGCCCAAAGTCAAAGGCTGACTTCTCTGCCATCAGCACTAGTTAGAATTAAAGCAGAGTTCGTAGTTTTTTGTTTTCCCAGTTCTCACAAATATGAATGTGTGCAGCCAGTCTTACTGCATCAACACTATGAAATGACCCTTTGCTGACAATGGCTGTTATGATCAGGTCCTCCTGGATCCCCTCAACTGGGTTTGTAAAGTGTTTTGACCCATCTACACCAGCAGTTAAATTGTTTCCAACACCAAATGAAGGAAGGTCAGGTGGACTGGCTGCTGCTGATCTTTGGCACCAGTGAGCCATTTTCCTGGTAAGAGACGGACAGGTCTTATGCATGGACTGCACTGGATGTAATGCATCAGTGGGGAAGAAGCTCTCCTAGATGCAGTCCTTGAAGCTGGTCCCATGAAAATTGGCCTTGCATTCCAGGGGTCATTCATGAGGAATCTTTACTGGAGGACTGTTTGATTGCACTGCTAATTAGGTCACTTCTTTACGTGACAATCCCCTAGGCTTCGGGGTGGGTGGGTGGGAGGAAAGAAACTGGAACAATAGTAATTAGTATCAGCATAACTTTAAGCTAAAGAGCTGACCCCCACGGTACCAGATCAATGGTCAGGACTGTGTGGCACAGCAGTACACATGTTGTCTAAGAAGAAAAGCCATGAGCTCTGTGGATCCAGGTCAGGAAAACAACTTTCTAATCCTTTAGCCATTAACTATTTGAGGCAAATGGTCAAGTGGGTGAGGGCATTATCTGCTACTCTACAAGGGCAGTCTCTGCACAGACAAATCAGGACAGAGCATTAAGGCACTGAATGAGGAGGGAAGATTGCTCTCAAAAAGGAATACCAGGACCTGGCTAACACAGCTGGCTAGAGATGGGGTGCTCGATTCTCAGTGGTCCAAAAAAGCAACAAGTGCCATAGAGTGGCATGTGCCCAACATTTGTGCAGTCAGATGCCAATAGCCAAAAGTTCTTCCACAAAGCACAGCCAAAGCCAGAATAAGTGATTGTGTTAAAATGCTCCCTTCCCATGCACTGTATCAGCTCCCTTCATGCATGTCAAATAGTGCTGTTGACTTTACTGTCACAGACAAGTTTTCACTGCTTTTAGTCCTGCAGAGCTAACCAGCTCAGATCTGTTGTTGGAGGCTCACACCCATAGCTTGGTTTTCGGATCCCCAGATAATTTTGTAATGCTAGAAGTTAGAAAAAAATCCCAGTTTGATGCTCTAAATCCCTCAATTTGGTCCAAAGTCCAGTGAGACAGAATGCCTCCAGAGCCCTGCTCGGGGGTGTTTTACAGTTACAGTTCTGATTCCACAGCACTTTAATGAAGACGTTTGTGCTGTTTAATGTTATAGGCAATACTCTCTGCAACCAGTACCCAATATTTGAGCCCTCCTCCTTGAGATATGGCCTGACAGGCGTCTGCACTCTGAGACCATCCTCCTTTTAGGGCTCCTACCGTTAACTATGCTCTGGTCTACACTAGGGGTGTGGGGTGGGGAAATCGATCTAAGATACACAACTTCAGCTACGAGAATAGTGTAGCTGAAGTCTATGTATTTAGATCGACTTACCGTGGCGTCTTCATGGCAATGAGTTGATTGCTGCCGCTCCCCCGTTGACTCTGCCCGCGCCTATCACAGAGGTGGAGTACGGAAGAGTGCTTAGGGATTGATTTATCGTGTCTAGACTAGATGCGATAAATCGACCCCCGATAGATCGATCGCTACCCACCAATCCAGTGGGTAATGTAGACATACCGAATGTGAGTGGCTCAAGGGACCATGTTGTGACCACTGAATCCGAGCACCTCTCATGCTCTGCGAGTCAGAATCCTTCCCGAGAGCTTTTGAGATGTCTGAATTCTGCAGGGCCTCCTTCAGGAAATGTTGAGTTTTTGGCCTGGGTTATACAGGAGATCAGTCTAGATTATCATAATGGTCCCTTCTGGCCTTAAAATCTATGAATCCTTGTGTCTTAGGGCTCCTGGCAATCATGCCTTTGGTTTGGGGGAAGCTTACGTGAAGGAACACACCTATATCATGCCCTGTTTAAAACAACTGACCCGAGTGATGGTGTGGAGGGTACTGGTATCAACAGAGACGGACGGAAAAGGCCATGGCAAGGCTTTCAGCAGGTGTTTGGACAAGAGGAGTTTAACGTATTTGTGTAACAACGAAGAAGGAATGTCAGAGCGACAGGCCGAGATGTGGGATTGTCTGGAGGGACACAAGTAGATTCCTGAGTTGTCAGTGCAGATAAGGTAGCAGAAAATCTGAGAGCGAATATGGTCAGAGAAAGACTGGCTCATCAAGAAGGGAATCAAAGTGAAGACACTGGGAGCCCCCTAGGTAGGACCCTACCAAATTCACAGTCCCTTCTGGTTAATTTCACATTTCAGCTATTTAAATGTGAATTTTCACAGTGTTGTAACTGTAGGTGTCCTGACCCAATTTGTGCTGCTGCTGGCGGTGCTGCATTCAGAGCTGGGCGGCTGGAGAGCAGCGGCTGCTGGCCAGGAGCCCAGCTCTGAAGGCAGCACCGCAGAACTAAAGGTGGCATGGTATGGGATTGCCACCCTTACTTCTGTGTTGCTGCCTTCAGAGCTGGCCCTTGACCGCAGCTTCCACTCTCTGGCCACCCAGCTCCGAAGGCTTCAGCACAGAAGTAAAGGAGGTGTGGTATGGCATTGCCACCCTTACTTCTGCGCTGCTGCTGGAAGGGAGCTGCCTTCTGGGCTGGGTTCCTGGCCAGCGGGCGCTGATCTCCAGTCACCCAGCTCTGAAGGCAGTGCAGAAATAAGGGTGGCAAAATACTGCAACCCTTCCTACAATAACCTTGCAACCTTCCCCCCTCCCCCGCAACCTCTTTTTGGGTCAGGACCCCCAGTTTGAGCAATGCTAGTCTCCCCCATGAAATCTGTATAGTATAGCGTAAAAGTAGAGAAAAGAGCAGATTTCACGGTCCAAGATGCATTTTTCACAGCAGTGAATTTGGCAGGGTCCTACCTATGGGCAGTGGAAGAGGAGGACTATGTGAGGCCATAAAAGATATGAAGAGATGAAAGAGAGGACAGCCTTGGGAAAACCCATAATGAATAAAAAATTGAGAAAGAGAGGTTTTGGCCCAGCTTTTAGCGTAGATAGTAAGTGTACCAATAACTTCTTAAGTATCTTGACTTAAGGTGAGGAGTGGAGTGGATACTGGAAGATGATGAGACTGCTTATGTTGCTAAAAAGGAAAACTCTCATTTAGTCTAAGTTATGTCTAAGCAACAGGAATTCATCAGAGAATACAAGCACTCAAAATTTAGCACTTTAAGCTAATGTAGATTTTTCACATTAAGAGGAGATTTACGGCATTTTCTGTTAAAAAAAATCCACATTTATTGCACTAATGAAGCAGACACATTCCTTAAGTCCTCCTGTTGCTGTTGGAGGTCAGACAGACATTTTGTAGTCTTTAATTATTCTGGCTTTTAAATAAAGTTATCTATTAATAAAAGGTCTGTAGGGGGAAGAAAAAGTCCTAGTGAACAACCGATCCAGTGAGATGTGTTACAAGTTCAGCAATGAACAAAATAAGCTCCAACTTGAGGGAAATATACCCACATTTAAGAGCTTAATTCAGTTAATTTGAAGCGTTTGGGTTAAACACAAAGACCCATCTCACCAGAGCAGCACAGGCTGACAATAAAGAGAATGGCATCAATTCCAACACCACATCGGGCCTGATTTTCATTTATACTAAGGTTCCTTTACACCATTCTGCCAGCATCAAGGTGCCCTAAAGTGTGTGTAAATCATGTGCCCACTTACACCGAGTGGTATAAAGGAGATTTATAGTGTCATTTTTTAAGGACGTCCCTTTGTCAGTGAGGAAGGATGCTTTCCTTTAACAGTCAAAGCTCTCTGCTTAGGCAATAGGCAAATGGCAAAAAGAAGGGTAGCACCCTGCACTGTAAGTGGTCCAACTTAAACCTAGACACTGTAGTAGCCTTACTCCGCAAGCTCTGCATAGTGCTTTGAGATCTATGGATGGAAACTGCTAAGTAGTATTAATAAGGCAGTGTCCCATTGACAGACCCCTGCAATACCTAGGCAAAGGATCTGGGAAACCTCCATTACATTAACATTTTATTTCTGCTTTGGAGTAAATTTAGAGCTCATAAAAGATGCTGTTTGAAGCTTGCACACATCTACATAACGAGCAGAGACAGGATCTTCCTCATACTGCCCCTGACAATATGCCTCCAGTTCTGGGGTGATTGCTTGTGGTAGGAGGAAGATCACCTGATCTGGAGGGTCCTCACATAGAAGAAAGGGACAGGTCAATCTAAAGGGCCTGTAGCAGTATGACGACTCACCCCTGTGGCGCTGCCTGCTGGCTGTCTGGGAATTAGCTCTTTTACAGTCGGAGAGCCCTCTGCTGACCAATGTCTCACTTCCTGCTGGCCCCCCTGTCCCTCCCGGACCCAGGTACCCTTTTACCTGGGGTGCTTTCCCCTGGTAAGACTCCCATATTCTGGGTTTCCCCTCCCTGGAGAACCCCCAACTCTCTATCCCAGGCGCGGATAAACTTTTTGGCCCGAGGGCCACATCGGGGTTGCCAAATTGTATGGAGGGCTGGGTAGAGAAGGCTGTGCCTCCCCGAACAGCCTGGCCCTGCTCCCTATCCAACCCCCATCCACTTCCTGCCCCCCTCAGAACCTCCAACCCATCAAACCCCTATGCTTCTCTCCCCTGACTGCCCCCTCCCGAGACCCTCCGACCCTAACTGCCCCCCCAAACTTCACCCCCCGACCCAACCGCCCCCTGTTCCCTGCCTGCCCCGACCCCTATCCACATCCCCGTCCCCAACAGACCCTTGGGACTCCCACACCCATCCAACACCCCCATTCCCTGTCCTGACTGCCTCCCCCGAATCTCCACCTCATCCAACTGCCTTCTGCTCCCTGTCCCCCGATTGTCCCTCGGAACCTCCTGCCCCTTATCCAATCCCCCTGAGCCAGCCCCATACTCCATGCTGCTCAGAGCAGCATGTCTGGAGGCTGCAGCCCACAGGAGGTCGCAGCCCCGCCTCCTTACCATGCTGCTCAGAGCAGCAGAAGCTCAGGCCCCACCGGAGCCAGCCACATCGCTGCAGCACTGCCCAGGAGCAGTGGTCCAGAGCACTGGTGGCAATCTGAGGCTGCAGGGGAGGGGAGACAGCACGGGAGGGGACAGGGGTAGCCTCCCTGGCTGGGAGCTCAGGGGCCGGAGAGGATGGTCCCGCAGACCGGATGTGGCCCACAGGCCGTAGCTGGCCCACTCCTGCTCTATCCCCACCTTGTTTCAGTCTATGGCTAATGCCAGTCAGCAACAAGCCCCCACTCTCTGGGGCAGACAGCAGTGTAAAAGCCAGTCATCAAAGGCAAGGGGGGTTTGGACCTGTTGCCTTTCCCTGCAGCCCAGTCCCTCCTCAGGCCTTCCCAGCACTGCTCCACCCTCACTAACCTTTGCTCCTCCAGACAGCTAGGTCCATCTCCCTCTAACACTGGAGGGAAACTGTTCTACTCAGTTCCTCCCTGAGCCCTTACAACAGGGCCAAGTGTGGCCTGATTGGGGTGTGACCCAGCTGTGGCTGCTTTCCCAATCAGCCTAGCCCTTGCTTCCAGCCCCAGCCCTCTCCAAGGGCTGGCTTTTAACCTTTTTAGGGCTGGAGCAGGTAACCACGCTGCTATATGGCCTAATCACTCCTGGGTTGCTCTGTAAAGACACCGACATCCTTGCTGGCAAACCTAATCAGATAGTCACCTTCGTTATGTGGATTCCTGTTCACTGCAAACTACCCTGGGAACCACCAACTCCTCACACAGGGGGCTCCAAGGGACATGCTGAGTGGCAGTTACATTTTTCTAAGGGTCAAGTTCTGCCCTGATTCACATTCCAGTTTAAGTCCAACATAATCTGGATCTAAAATATAAATCAACTCGCTGCTTTAAATCACCAGAAAACAAACTCCAAAAACTTCAACGAAGCATCACGGATACAACCGATAAAAAGGGCAAAACCCGACAGCGGTGAATATTATAGTTCTATGAGAAAACCTGCTGTATTCCACAGTAAAATGGGTGAGCGGAATGAATGATGAGGCCAGGGAGACAGAAGCCAAGGTGGCGCGCTGGTTCCATGACATGAAGAATAAACCAGGCTGTCCAGATGGCTGAGACAGGAATCAGGAACAAAAAGGGAAATGCTTTCCCAAGAGGAAGAAGAGGCAGAAGAGGCTGTGCTCACCTGCAGGCAATAATCATAATCAAGCCCTATCTACATGTGCATTCGCAGAAAGACGGTTAGTGGAAGGATTCAGCATCCTTTGGTGGAGACTCCTCCATCTCCAGCTGACTACGGCTAAGGAAGCTCCCCTTTTCCAAGAGCGAGACAAAGCTGCAAGGCGATATCCTTCTTGGAAAGAAGCTGATGCTGCAGTGAATGCAAATCCTCTTCTCTGTATGTGTGTGTGGGGAGGAGATCTCTTTCCACAGCATGCTGCTATATCTTCCATTAAAACCTCACGTGTGGTTGGCTTGGCCAAACACAGTAATTAGCTCCACGTCTAACACAACACACTGTACTGCAAGGTTCACCTATTCCAATAAGCAATTACAAGCCGTGTCTCTGAACCGGCAAGCGTGCAGATGAGGAAATGCGCTTTCTGAAATGGGTTTGCTGTTGACAGCTGGGAGTTTGGAAACGTTTTTGTGGTTAGTGGTGTCGCTAGCGCAGCTCTGGGAGGGAGCGGCGCAGCCTCCAGGCGCAGCAAAGTCCCCAGGCTGTGTGGCACGGCCTCGGCAGCAGTCCTCCGTAATGCAATCTACAGCAATACCAGGCTGCCCATGCAGCGAGGTAGGCCTGTGCTGGAAAGTTTGATTCCAGATTTGAATGAGAACTTGTCCAGAGCTCACAGCTGTTTTGATCCAGACTTCTGGCAGCCTCCACTCCAGAGAGTGGACCAGCTGGGAACCAGGCTGTGGGGAAACCTTGAGGAATTTCCATTTGAGAGTCTGGCTCCCTGGTTATCAAATCTCTCTCTGCTAATCTCCTCAAGAAACCTGCTCCTTCCTAGCACACACAGCCCCAGCTCCTGGGCTCTCCCACACCCCTTGGACTGGCCAGAACAAGCGAGGATCTCCGCTTCTGCACTCCTAGGCAGGCTTGCAGCTGGGCTAGACACCTGCCAAAGGACTTGGAGCACTGCTGGACAGTAGTTGCCCCAACAAGTCCACTGCCCCTTCCCTCCCAACGCCTCTCCCCACAGCTCCCACTGATCAAACTACTGCCATCTCTAAGGCTATGTCTGCCCTACAAGACAGGGGAGTGATTCCCAGCTGGATCAGACGTACTCCTGGCTAGCTCTCATCAAATCTGCCACACACGACTGCCCACGCTACGGTGGAGAGGGCAGAAAACGCCACACATTTTAGCACACTAAAAATAGTACTATTTTTAGTGTGCTAGCTCAGATGAGAGCTAGCACCAGTATGTGTACATGAGCTGGGATCACACCTTCAGCTCACAGTGTAGATGTAGCGTAGTCATGTAATCTCCAAAACACCAGCAGGTGCTTCCCTTTTTCCCATGTGAAGGCAACATGGTTAACTCCACCCACAAGGAAATGAGATTTCCCTTCCCTCGCCTTCTCTATGTCTTCACTGAGTCCCAACTCTCCAGGCTCCACCATGTGCACACAGCTGCTCCCTTCCTTATTACACATGCACAGAAGTCTAACCCCCATCTTCAGAATCTCTCAGAGCTACACTGGCCCCTCACGTCATTTGGTTCAGAATATGCTTCCTTGTTTTCAAAACACTCCCTGGGCTTGCTCCAGGCTACCTTGCGCGTGTCCCTCTCTTCTGCTAACACTAGCCTCCTCTCTGCCCCTCTGTGTGCTCTTGTTACCTCTCTCTCTCTTCCTCACTGACTCTCCATTCCATTTCAAGCCTCTGCCGAAAGTATTATCCAGTCTTTGAGCTCTCTTCTAAGGTCACTCTTTTTCTTATTATTTCTCTCTGCATTTGTGTCATTTAACTCCGTAAAGTATTTTCAAATGCCGTTTTATGCGGTTTCTTGTCCTGTTTAACTGTAGTCACATTTCACTTTCTCTCCCGCATCTCAGCACTGTCAACTCCAACATTCAAAAAGAATGAGCCCTCTGAATGAGACTGGCTTAAAGATCATGAGATTTAAAATAAAACCAACAACCATGGGGGGTTTTTCATTTGTTTTCTGGTGTTTTAGACTTTGAGGCTCATGTTTTCAAGCTTTTCTCCAGACCCACAAGGACTAGCCTGTTTATAAAAATGAAAGCAAAGATTCTCATCTCATCATGTGACTCCAAGCGCCAGGCTTCAAGAAGAAAACCAACTATTGCAAAATGCATGATCAAATCATGAGCACTGGCTACAGTGGAATATTGTTAGTTTCTTTTGCATTCCTCCCTTGTCTTCAATGTTTTTCCAAACTGTTACGTTCTCACCTGTCATACCTCTGACCCACATAACCTAAGCTTTGAAGGGACACGGGGGAACCTGGAGTATTAATTTCAAAAGGGAATCAGTACTGAGTTATTCAAGTACTGGAAGCAATTCTTTGTTTAGAATATGTTTTGTTAACATAACTCTGCAGTGAGTTTTTATGAGGCTTTTTCTCTTTTCCACAGCAGCTAGTGCAATGAGAACATTCATGGGTAATCTGCTCTTTGGGCATCTGATTAACTTAGGGTGACCAGACAGCAAGTGTGAAAAATCGGGAGTGGGGTGCAATAGGGGCTTATATAAGAAAAAAGACCCAAAAATCAGGACTGTTCCTATAAAATTGGGACATCTGGTCACTCTAGATTAACTTGTGTAGGATCCTGGGAGCTGACACTGTTTCATCATTTCAGAGAGACTGGGGGCACTACTTTAAAGCTCCTTTGGAAGGTTTTTCTTCTGAATGTTCTGCTGTTTCCTCCTTCAGTACTCACTGGGAAGCAGAATACAACAGCGATGGATGGGAAACATCCCAATGCATTTGCCAAGTCTCAAAAAGCCCAGCCCTTGAGTGTACATATCCTCTCTGTGGAAACATCATTCCTACTCCTGGTTCACTAGGTCAAAACTCTTCCAAGTCAGACAGGCAGAATATTTTACGGATCTTCATTCTCTTCAGCAGGACAATCTCTGGATGGGGAAATGTGACTGAGATCTCAATGTGTGGTGTTTCCTGAGAATATCACTAGGATGCTGTTCTTCCAGCTGAGGAATAAGGTATTACTCTAATACAGCCTCAAAAATCTTCCTCTATAGAGACAAGAAATAGAAACCACGCTTAGAATGATAGACGATAACAGACCAAGTATATCCTTAGGTTTACAAAGGATTATATACATCTTTACATATGCACAGGTACATTGTACGAATGTACAAACTTAACCATACCTGAAGTAATCTCTCTAGGGAAGAAAGGCAATTCTGTCTTTATGTTATCTCAGTCCCCAGAGTCTCTTTAAACTCAACATAAGTAACTGCTGACTCTAACAGTCCAAAGTCACTATATGCAAAACAACCAGTTGAATGTAAATTGGTGTCTCCAAGGTGTTAGGCTAGTGTCATTAACTTCCATCTTCACACATGCACACAGTACACAACCGTCTTATAATGCATCTAGGTAAGACTACAACATCTTGTCTCCCCACTTCGTCACTGTGCACTATAATTCATTTCTGTATCATATACAGAGAGCTTCCGAAGGATAGTGTTCTAAAGAGGGAATGGCGGGTCATATATGTTATATCTATATACAACGAGATGGAGAAATAGAAGAGAGAGGAGAGGAAAGTCCAATTTCCATTTAACATATAATCTGTTTAAAATTTGCTTGACTACCCTGGCTAATTCAGTCACTTCCAGCAACTTTAATCCTTAAATGGTTATTGTTAAAAAGACATTTGTATTCCCTTAAAAGACAAGAGAAAAAGAAAATGGCTTTGTCATATCTGACTGGTTTGAAAAATATAAAATCCAATTCTGAAGAACTGCAGATAAGGGAGAGCTATGGAAGTGCCATCAGCTTAGCAAACACTAAATAATGAACAATGCAGAGACTGCCCAGCATGATAAAACACTCTATTAGCTGGACAGGTTTTAAATGAGTGATAATTGTGGCACATTCTCAGGGAAAGGTTATTGAATTTTTATCTGTAGTAAGGGGCCTTTTGACAGTCTAACCACAAAGTCACCTACATATAGTTCTTTCTTTAGTGAAATTCATAAAAGACTTCCTTAACCTCCTTCACACCTCCGTTCCCTACCACATTTTCTTATATTTACTGTTGGATGCTTATGCCTGAAAATGTTACCCATTTTCTATATATTCATATTCACGTAACAGCTGCTATTTCATTGTACAATAAAGCTATGGGCTGTCTATAGGGGAAGGCACTCTAAGGAGGGGAGTGTGTTGCGGGGGCGGGAGGGGGCTAAAAGAAACAAGTTACAGACATATTCTAATAAATGTATTTTTGATAATACAACCAAGGGTGAAATTCTGGCCCCAATGAATTCAGTGGGAGTTTTGTCATTGACTCAAATAGGTCCAACACTTCACCCAAAAGCATTAGCACAGGTCAGGGCCTATGGAAAGGAAGAAAAAGTTGGGCTTCATCACACACACACACACACGACAATCCTTTCTTGTAAGAATGGGTGGACACAGAGTGTTGGGAGGACATGCTCCAAGAAACAGCTACGAAGGGAGACACTGATAATAGCAGATAAGAAAAAAAGTACCAAAATTAAACAGTGATACTATCAAGATGCACAGTCTCATCTTATTATTGTGGCCCTTTGGCCTGAACTCTTCTCCCCTCCCTTGTCTGTTGCTCTCAGTTGTTGAACCACGTCTGAAAGAAGATTGTAAGTTCATGGGGAAAGGGCCTGGCTCTCATTTGCTCTGTAAAGCATGCAGCCCACACTGGGTGCTGTATAAATAATACCAGTCACTGAGTTTGATAGCTGAAGTTTCCAGACTCTCAGAAACCCACATTCTCATCTCTGCCAAAAAGGAGAACCTGGTAGGTGCTTTTATTGACTCTCAGTGGTCTCTCTTCTCTTCTTCTTGAGTAACCAGTCTGAATTTTAAATGCAATGGGAATTGTCTGTTGATTCGGGGGTATACAACCATTGCCTGTAGAGATTCTGAAAGCTGAAGGCCAGAAGGGGCCACCAGATCACTAATCCAACCTCCTGTACATCAGAGGTTGCCACCACCACTCAGGATCCACACACTAAACCCAACAACTGAAATTAGACCATAGTACGATAGCCCACAGGAGACTGGAATATTATGTGACACAGGCAGGAAATATGAGGGCCTGAGATGCACCAATGCCTGAAGGCCCAATAATGGCATGGAAATGTTTAAGTGAGATACACCCAGATAATCCTGGCGTGACCCGCACCCACATGCTGGAGAGGAAGGTAAACCCCCCCACCCCCAAGCTCACTGCTAATCTCACTTGGGGGAAAATTCCTTCCCAACCACACATATGGTTAGACCAGGGGTAGGCAACCTATGGCACGGGTGCCGAAGGCGGCACACGAGCTGATTTTCAGTGGCACTCACACTGCCCGGGTCCTGGCCACTGGTCTGGGGGGCTCTGCATTGTAATTTAATTTTAAATGAAGCTTCTTAAACATTTAAAAAACCTTATTTACTTTACATACAACAATAGTTTATTAATATATTAAAGACTAATAGAAAGAGACCTTCTAAAAACATTAATGTATTACTGGCACGTGAAACCTTAAATTAGAGTGAATAAATGAAGACTCAGCACACCACTTCTGAAAGGTTGCCGAACCCTGGGTTAGACCCTGAACATGTGAGTAAGAGCCAGCCAGACAAGCATCAGAGAGAGAGAATGCTCGCTGTTTCCTCCGAGCCCTGGCCCTCCCTGTACAATATCCCATGTCTAGCCGTGACCATCTCTGATGCTTCAGATGAAGGAGATTAAAAAACAAAAACCCAGAATACATGGGCAGGGGAAGCAGAGAGATCCCATTCTACTGCTGCAGGAAACGCTGCAGCATGAATTTTGAGGACCATGCAACATAAACCAAAAATGAGCCCCAGAGCTTCTGAGCCCTACTCCTGCACAAATCTGTGCATGGATGATTTTCTATCCTTAAGAGAGGAAGAGGAACCAGCTGGGATTGAAAAGCAAAGGTCAGTCAAAAAGGACTTGGGAGGCGCAGAAGACTCTATTCGTATCCGTGTCGCAGACAGGAGCATCAACAGGCTCCTCTGACCTTTTGGGTCCTGCATAGAGCAACCCACTGCAGTATTCTCCACACAGGAAACCTAGAAACATTAAGCAAATAATCCTCACTGCAATGCTAAGAGGGAGCTACATGCTGGTGACCCCGCTATGCAGAGGAGGAAAATGCTCACAAGGGTGGGGTTTTTAAAAGCACCCGTGTGACTGAGAACATGTCCCATTGACTTTCATCAGGATTTGTGCTCCTAAGTCACTTTGGGCCTTTTAGAAAATCTTTCCCAAGTGGGAATTATCTGGTCCAAAGCTGAAGAGTCAGAAGAAAAGCCCAGAGTCCCTAGTTCCCCATCCCATGTCACACTGCAGCAAAGCTTCCATTTTCTCGTCGTCCTTTTTACAGGTAGCACTCAGGGTAAGAGCCTATAACTGCTACCACCTTGTGGAATTACTGCTGTAGCTCAAGTGACAGAAGCTCTGAAGATAGCACCTATTCCAAAGTATAAAATAAGGCTGAAGATGGAGCTGTTCAAAAACAGAACATGACAATGACTATCATGCTGCCTTAAAGCTCAAACTCAGCCTGCTAAGACAAAGGGGTAACTAGCACTCTACAAACTTGGCACAGAAATGATGAAGAGGTCTCCACGCACAGATTATTACAAAGAATCAAGGTGCAGTCAGTCAGTGGCATTCGCACTGAATCCGCTGGTTTCAAATCTGCAAATATCTCAAAATCTAAGTGACAAATGCTGAAATTGAGAATGACGCTAGGGGCTTGGGTCAGTTTTCCTAATGACTGCAGAGCTCGGGACCCCTGCCGTTAGCATCTACTCTGTCTGGCAATCGGCCAGAGCTTGAATTTGGACGGTTTCGGTTATGATGGGAGACATCGTTTTTAGCTTATTTATTACCCCATTCTCCTTTGTGCACGGTGGATAGCAGTATTTAGATGCTATGGGGATGAGTGATGTATAAGTATCTATCTAGAATAGAATAAATTGTGGCACAGGTTAAGTTTTATGGCATTGATGTTGTGTGAATCACTAAAACAGCCAAATCTGGGTAGCTATAATTCCCCAGGAGTTCAGTATCCAGTTGTTTCAAGCACTTTCAAAGTCGGCCAAAGATTTATTTATTTATTTGTTCTCCTGTGCTGATGGAATGTAGGCAGATGCCTTGTCTCATTTCTCCTTTGCTCTTTATTCTTTGTATCCTTCCCCAAAAGAATTTCACCACCACATTCTTCATTGTAGCTTGGCAGATTTGTAAATACTTTTGACACATGCCATCACCTCTGCCCCTTCTCTTCACTTTTTATTTCTCCCGTATAGATCGCACTTGGCTATGTTGACATTCTATTTACGAGTCTCATCCCACTAGGTTTCACTTCTGACCAGTAGGTCAATAGACTCCATCGTTTAGTAACACCGCTTTCTCTTGTTTCATATACTCCTTGCATTTGTGTACAGATGGTTTAGTGCATTAATATAAATTTACTACAAAGCAAGATTTTATTTTTACCGTAAGGAGGACATCGCCAAGTAAAATATTATATTTTGTACTTTTATGTTTATTCACCAATGTGTGAAGCATTCTCTCTGAAGCGGAAATGTCATGATTTTACCCTTTTATGTTTGGAAAAATACTGATTTATTTTTTAAAAAATCTGCATTTCAACTGGTGCTGAAAGTAACTATGATGTTTTCATTTTAACAACTTCAACTCACTACATATAGCTCCTTAACAGGCCCAAAGAACTAATACAGCTCTGGGAATAATGGCTGGAAGTCAACTTTTGCTATACTTTTTTTGTGGGGCATGCAAAAATATACATCTTGTACCAATTTTTCTTCGTAACAGCATGACAGATTTTTTTTAACCCAGGTATTTAGCACCTGGAGGACAGATTAAAACAATCTTAAAGTCAGTCATAGTTGGGGGCCTAAGTAGGGTGACCAAATGTCCCAATTTTATAGGCACAGTCCTGATATTTGGGTGCCTATTACCCCACCATCCCGTTTTCACACTTTTCACATTTTTCACACTTGCTATCTGGTCACCTAGGCCTAAGGATTTTGGCTCTGACTCTTTAAATGTTAGCTTGTCACACCACCTTGATGATCCCAACAGATCTCAACTAGATAAGTAGAGTCAGGCTCTGTTAAATGCTTGGAGGACCCAAGATGAGTCTTTCACATGAGATATGAAGTTAGGTCCTGACTGTTAGGAGTGGTTAAAGATCCCCTAAAACCTTCCCTAAGTCTAAAGCTGAGATTATTTCAATGACAGTTAAGTATTCATAGAATATCAGGGTTGGAAAGGACCTCAAGAGGTCATCTAGTGCAACCCCCGGCTCAAATCAGGACCAATCCCCAACTAAATCATCCCAGTCAGGGCTTTGTCAAGCCTGACCTTAAAAACATCTAAGGAAGGAGATTCCACCACCTCTCTAGGTAACCCATTCCAGTGCTTCATCACCCCCTGAGTGAAAAAGTTTTTCCTAATATCCAAGCCCCACTGCAACTTGAGACCATAACTCCTTGTTCTGTCATCTGCTACCACTGAGAACAGTCTAGATCCATCCTCTTTGGTATCCCCTTTCAGGTAGTTGAAAGCAGCTATCAAATCCTCCCTCACTCTTCTTTTCTGCAGACTAAACAATCCCAGTTCCCTCCGTCTCTCCTCATAAGTCATGTGCTCCAGCCCCCTAATCATTTTTGTTGTCCTCTGCCAGACTCTTTCCAATTTGTCCACATTCTTCTTGTAGTGTGGGGCCCAAAACTGGACACAGTCTCCAGATGAGGCCTCACCAATGCCGAATAGAGGGGAATGATCATGTCCCTCGATCTGCTGGCAATGCTCTTACTAATACAGCCCAAAATGCTGTTAGCCTTCTTGGCAACAAGGGCACATTGATGACGCATATCCAGCTTCTTGTCCACTGTAACCCCTAGGTCCTTTTCTGCAGAACTGCTGCCTAGCCACTCAGTCCCTAGTCTGTAGCAGTGCAGATTCTTCCGTTCTAAGTGCAGGACTCTGCATTTGTCCTTGTTGAACCTCATCAGATTTCTTTGGGCCCAATCCTCTAATTTGTGTAGGTCCTTCTGTATCCTATCCCTATCCTCCAGCATATCTACCACTCTTCCCAGTTTAGTGTCATCTGTAGACTTGCTGAGAGTGCAGTCCATGCCATCCTTCAGATCATTAATGAAGATATTGAACAAAACCAGCCCCAGGACCGACCCTTGGGGCACTCTGCTATTTGGATACCCAAAAGCCTTTAAAATTAATGAGAACTGCTTACCCATCTCCTTTCAGTGTTTTGAAAATCTCAACTCAGACAACTACACCACTGTTATTTGCACTGGTGTGACTGAACTGCAAAAGTGCAGTGTGTTTACAGTAGGCAATCTGTTCCAGGTGTTCTGGTTACATTCCACTTGTGTAATTCCACTGTCTACTTACAATTTCCTTCTCTTTCTTTCCTGAACTGCAGTGTAATATTACCATTAAACAGCATCTTTGCTCCATTCTTGAAGCAGCTACATTTAATACTGCCATTGTCTTCTTTGCAACGGTGTTGATGCACGACTGTAAACCACATTTGGATCTTGAGACGAAAGAGAGCTAAAGAAATGCAAAGTCCTGTAATAAATAAGTGGCCACTTTGTAGCAGTCACTGCGTTGCACCCTACAGCCATTTGGAACGTCAGAGCAAAAGAAAGAATTGAACTCATACCCTCTTGCTCAAAAAGAACACAGACCCCTCCCATTTGAGTTAAAGGAGACTCTTCATTAGCAGCACAGGCTCTGTGACACACACAGGCGCAGGCTTAATACTGGCAAACATATGCACCAGCTAATTCATTGTAGTGCTATTTAAGAAATAAACCCTCCTTCCATAACCACAGTAAAAAGGGCTGCTAATATAAAGTCTTTCTGCTATTCCAAAGCTTGTTTAAAAAAGATGGTTAGGAAGGGTGCCAAATGAGTTAACTGATGTGCTGAATGTTCCTCAATCATGTAAGGAAAAAGACATGAGAGTCAGTACTTTTCTAGGCAATTATAGCATGCTTGGGAGAGTGTTATACTATGAGGCTGATAGCTCAATGACTTTAAACTTCCAGAAGTGTAATAATCATCCGGAGATGTACCAGGGAGAGCATGCTATTGCTATAAAGAAATGGCATTGGGGACACTATTAGGTCAAAGATGTCATCCTCTGCATAACGGTGAACATTACAGACAGATCTGTCGGCATCAATCGTATCAGGGGACTCAGTGATGTACAAACAACAGAAATATGACCAAGTTGCATGTGTAGTATCTTTGCTACAGCATTTTTTAAATAGTGACTGTATTTTTAGTATAGCTGATTCATTTATTCAGAAAGAATGAAACCGTGGCTCAGATCAATTTGTATTTCCGCTGCAAAATTGCTTTGGCCAAGAACCTCCGTGGGCAATAACAATAATAATACTAATAATTAGAGCAACAATAATCATTTGCCTCGCATTCTTCATTCATAGATCTCCAAGTACTTCACAGATGAGGGGACTATCATTATCCCCAGAGAATGGAGGTGCAGGGAAGTAGAATGGTTTGCCGGAGGTTATGCTGCCAGAAATAGAAGTGAGGTCTCTAGATTCCCAGTCTTCCACACTATCCGTTGGACCACAATGCATCTCAGTATGAGGGGGGCCACCGCCAGCTCAGTAGATTTATCCTCTGCCAGTGTAACAAGGCCACAGTAATAAGCCTTTTCAATATATAAACCAGGATGTCTCTAGTTAAAAGAGAATCTCTCAATCTTTTTTCCTCCTAAGCAGGCATTTCAGCCTCAGCTCAATACAGAGCAATTTCCCTGCCCCCTGTACTGTATTAAGCTGGGAAAGCTGAAATGGTTTGAACTGTTTTCCAATGTGGATCTTTCATAAAAATATGTTCTTTTAATACATTTGTTTTAATCTTCCCCCCCCCATCTTTCATGCCTTGGAATAGCCAGAAGAAACAAGAGGTAATGAAGGCATTTGGTGAAAAGACAGCATTCTCTTCCTGTTATATTGTATGTCTAGCACCTTATAGAAAAGTAAGTTTTCCTAGTTCTCTATTGGATCCATATAAAACTGTTCTAAAATATCTAATAATCTAGCTATGCTTTATTTTATTCAAACATAAAAAAGCATCTCGATGGCCCAGTACTAATATCTGACCCTATGCAACCTCATTAGCAGGAGCGATAAAGAGTCCTGTGGCACCTTAAAGATTAAGAAAAGTATTGAAGCATAAGCTTTCATGGGCTAATACCCACTTTGTCGGATGTTGGAGGTGCTTAAGATCTTGTGGACTGGATTGTGTTTGGCCCTGTGTGTGTGCACAAGAGAAGGATGGGGGCAAGATGCCATCTTAACCTGTTGGTTCTGCATGCAAAGACTGCCCATGGCTTGTGCTCCCAGCGGTGCTGGGGCCCCACTATTGTGAGGAGTGGGGTGGTGGGACTGCTCCCACACAAGCGAGCAGAGCTGGCCAGAGGAAAGCACACACTGTGCTCTGTAAAGAGGTGCAGCTGCTTTGCCTTGTGCTTCTCCTTGAGCCTCCAATTCCACCACTCTGAAGATGTGTCTCCACATGCCCTATGCTGCAGGGCTGCTCCTTAAAAACAGCCTAGCCCTGGGTGAGTTGTAACCCAGCAGAACCTAAGTCTGCCTGTGTATTTTAAAACCTCTTGGATCTAGCCTGTAAGAGGTTTTCCTCTCCAGTTTCATGACACAGTTATTGGTAGGTTTTACCATCAAGACCAGTGTTTCCATACAATCAAGAGACCCATGACAGCTACTCACTCTGGGCTGTTGGAAGGCTAGAGAAGGCTGCCTTTGTGCGACCAGCTAACCACTCCAGGCTTTCATGCATATTGGCCAAGGCCTTCAGGTCACTGACATCACACAGGATCTCCTGCTGCGGGATTAGTTTATCTCCCAGGTTCCCAATGAGAACTTCTGACTCTTTGCCGAAGGCAGCCCTGAAATGCAAACACAAACAAGGCACGTTAATATATCACAAAGTCAACAAGATGGGCAAGAACTGGTTCGGTCATTTAGAACAGAGTTTCTCAACCCATGGTTCAGGACACAAAACTGGGTCACCAGAATGTTTCAAAGGGTTCACGGCAGCTCCGGCAGCTCTTGTCCCACAGGGCTGGCTGGGCTCTTCTTCCTGCTCCAGGCACTGTAACCTCAGGGGTCCCAGCGCCGCTCAGGTTTGGCTCAGCTGTCATGATGACACAAGTCCGGGTAGGTCACATTTGAGTAAGCGGCACTTCAACAGCATGAGCCAGGTGACAACTCCACCCATACAAATTTGGACCAGCCAGGATGGTGGACCAAACCAGAGAGACGCTGCAGTCCCAGAGGTTTCAACGCCAAAGACAGAGAGCTAAGCCCAGCCAGCCCCACAGAACAGGAGCCACCACTGTGGGGTGAGTGCCAGGCAGGATCCAAACTCCCTCTCCAGGGGCAATGACCCAACCGAAACTACTGCAGGGCCTCCGTCCCCAGACTTTTTACTGGGTCGTGACAGCCCATAAACATGGACAAATGGGTTCTGATCCCCAAAAAGTTGAGAACCACTGATTTAGAAAATCCACCCTTGGCCAATGTAGGATTGTTTCTTACAGTCAGTTCTTAAGAGCTGTGTCCACTCTAGTTTTAAATGTCTCGTGTTAGAGCTTCAACCAGTTTTGTGGGCACTATCCATTTTGGGAGAAAATTCCACCACTCAATTCATCTCATTCTCCTGGAGTTTTCTTTGATATGCTGCCTGAATTGCACTCTTTCTACTTCATCCTATTACTCACAGTTACTTCTCCTAGCATCACTCTAAACAACTCCAGTCCCTCCTTAGCAAATACACCTTTCAGATGCATGTATATCTGTTTTCATGTCTCTCCATAGTTGGCATTTAGACAAGTTACACATATGTAGTTCATTTAATCTTCCCTTGCAAGTCAGTCCTTCCAGCTTCTGAATCATTTTTCATATATACATCAAATATACATACCCTGGGGCTTGATGGCTCAAAAGAACAAGGAGGCAAATAAACAGCTTTGAAAATTAAACTTTGCATTATTTTACTAGCATAGATGTAGTATTTGGTGAAAAGTGACAAACAAGACAAATGTGTTTACATAGCACAATGATTTGTACATAGGCTCCAAAGAACTTCTTCCAGGGGTCATGAGAACATAGACGATATGAACATAAGAACGGCCACACTTGGTCAGACCAATGGTCCCTCTAGCCCAGTATCCCATCTTTAGACAGTGGCCAGTGCCAGACGCTTCAGAGGGAATGAACAGAGCAAGGCAATTATCGAATAATCTATCCTCTGTCATCCAGTCCCAGCTTCTGGCAGTTGAAGTTTTAGGGCCACCTAGAGCAGAGGGCTGCATCCCTGACTGTCTTGTCAAATAGCCATCGATGGATCTATCCTCCATGAACTTAGCTAATTCTTTTTTTGAACCCAGTTATGCTTTTGGCCTTTGAGATCCACGAGTTGCAGCCTGTCAGTGAATCCCACAGGTTGACTGTGCATTGTGTGAAGAAATGCTTCCTTATGTTTGTTTTAAACCTGCCACCTATTACTTTCATTGTTCTTCAGGTTTCACTGTCCTTTGAGTTTGTGCCGCAATCATCTCCTGCACTCTATTTTAGCCCTCTGCCATGCTCTTCTCTATAGGGCTTCAGAGCACTAACCTGGCAAAGTGCTAAATGCCAGATTCCAAAAGAAACTTGCCAAATTTACCTGCATATCAAACCGCAAACCAAGCACTTACACAGCTTGAGACACGCAGACCAGAAGGAACCATTATGCTCATCTAGTCTGACCTCCTGGATAATATAAACCAGAGATTTTCACC
The DNA here is from genome assembly GCA_007922305.1 of Dermatemys mawii. NCBI lineage: Eukaryota > Metazoa > Chordata > Testudines > Dermatemydidae > Dermatemys > Dermatemys mawii. The sequence goes on from ML677341.1 coordinate 2,862,819, forward strand.
CACTATTTCCTACATCTAAACTCAATAACTTGTGGATGAACTAAAGCATATCTTATTGAAACATCCAATCTTGAGTTAAAGACTCCAGGGGATGGTGAATTTACTACAGCCCTTCAGAAGTTGTTCTGATCATTAGTTGCCATCACTGGTAAAAATGTAATCTTATATCTTGCTTCAACATTGCCAACCTCAACTTTCAGCCATTAGATCCTACAATGAGAACAATAGATGAGTAGCTGCGGGAAAATAATTCCATCAGTGGTCTTCTAAACCATGTTAGCAGTCACATTGCCAGTACCTCAAACTAGTTTTGTTTAAGTAGCTTCGCTGCACTTATTTTTGTTTTATGAAACGACACTCAAATCTGAATGGGGTTTAAGATTTTAAAAATTTAATTAAAATATTTTAAAAAACCAAAACCCCTTTGTATTGAGGGGTTTTCGCTTGAGAATGTGAAAGAAATGTGTGCAAGCTACATCCCTCAAGGTGGTGCTGTAGAGCTGTTATCACTGACAGTATGGTCTGGGAGGAAGTAGCATCTGTTGGCTAATGCTGAGGATTGGGAGGTAAGGGGACGCCTTTGACTTCAGTGGAAATACACCAGGGTTGAATATGGCTCCTTTTTCTCTACAGCATGTGACTGATTTTAATCAGTCTCATGGCTGTTTAGAATTGACTAAATCCCCGCAGGCTCCTCCTATGGAAAGGCTGGGCATTGCTAATAGATTCCTGGAAGTTGTTACAATGGTACTTACATTTACCCCACCATCTGTGCTCCCTACCCAACACACTTTCATGGCTGACAGAGAGAGAGAGATCCAACAAGATTGACCATAAGGACAGACCATTACAAATTATATTATATCATTGTCTCCAGCCTAGGTACTTCTATGTCCCACCCCCATTACCCTAGCATCTGAGTACCTCCCAATCATCAATCTTCATAACACCCCTGTGAAGTAGAGAACAGCTGTTTTACAGATTGAGAACCAAGGCACAGAGAGACTAAATGATTTGCACAAGTCACACAGGGTTTCTTGAGGCACAGCTGGGAACAGAACCCACGTCTTCCGAGTCCCAGCCTAGCACCCTAACTGTCCTCTGTAGTCTATGCACCTATACTTAAGTAACTTGTCAAACAGCAAAGGAATACCTCATTTCAGCTCTGCCTTGGTAGCTAGCACAGATATTCTTACAACGTCTTCTAGAGTGTACCACATCTTAATGGCAAGTATGCCTCACAGACACCTTCTCCTCTCCCATGTGGACCCTACTGGCAATGGCAGGAAGTTGAAGCTAGACAAATATTTAATGGTGAGAGAGATTAGTCAACAATTTGCCAAGGGTCATCGTGGATTCTCCATCACTGACACGCTTTAAAGCATCATTGGATGTTTTTCTAAAAGATCTACTCTAGGAACTATTTTGGGGAAGTTCTATGGCCTGTGCTGTACAGGAGGCTTGACGAGATGATCACCGTGGTCCCTTCCGGCCTTAGGATCTATGAATCGAATAACATCCCTATGGCAACTACAGCATTTTTTTTTACATGAAAAAATAATAAGAGGAAATACTTAATGTATTTTTAGCTTCTTTTAACTTGGTTTAGCAGCTGGAAACGAGGACTGGAATTAGCACAAAATGTAACTATGCAGTTCTTCACAAACCACAGCTTGAGAACTGCTGGGTTACGAAACGCTAGTTTGCCATTACCCAAAACAGTGATTACAATGTAATCTGAAACCAAAGGACCCCAACTCTTTCCCAAATCAGTTTCTATAACACAAAAAGCAAAGAACAATGTTTTATTGGCACTTGTTTGGGGTGACTTGCATAGACATTACATGAATCATACAGCCATCCCAATCGCAGGTAAATAAAATCTACATCCCACACTATTGCATATTTATTATTTTTAACATGGGGTGGGAATGAATGTGTCCCTATCAATGAAATTATGCTGCTAAATTACTATTGGCATGTATGGGAAATAGTCATTTATTCTAAGAGAACAGCAGTTTAGTAAGAATTTATAGCAAAAGTACGGCAAATATGTTCACTTGTTTTCTCAAATGTATCTATTTGGCATCAAAAATCCAAGCTCACAATTCCATCATTACACACACACACTGAAATCTGCAGTGAAGAGAACCTTCAACAAGCAACTCTATCTTCAAAGACCACTTTAATGTATCCTCAAAGATCCCCACAGCAGGTTGTTGGTTTTTTACCTTCAGTTAACACCCACCTGTATGAGGCAACTTACTTTTGCTGGTCTTTTGGGGGTTGCTTAGGTCAGGTTTCACAATACATATTAAATGCAACTCCCTATAATACCTCCCCCTTTACACAAACAGAATGTTATGTTTGCCCAGCTAAGCACTTAAAAGTAAGGAAATACTAAAGTTAAGAGTGAATATGCAACCTTAACTCTGACCCTCCATGTGTATTATGATAGTGTCTTCAGATATGCCATTACAAACTGTTTCTCAAACAATACATTTTCCTTCTGAAGTTTATATATAAACATATGCCTGAGATACCAGATGAGCATGAATTTGGGAAATGTATTGTCACATACATCACATGGGGTCAGAGTTAAGGTAGAACATTTAGCCTTAACTCCTGAATTTCCTTTACTGAGTGCCCAACTCAGCAGCCTTAATGTTGCATTAGTATACATTTTTGAATGTAAGGCTTTCTTTTTTTTTTTTTAAAAAAAGGAAAGGATTTTGTTCAAGTTTTCAACAACAACAACAAAATACAATTTATGGCAGATACTTACCATGAAATATTCCAGCTCCAAAAGGTGAATATTTAAGAAAGCTAGAAATGTGAAAAACAACAGGTTTGTAATGGAGTGTTTTGTGGAACTTTAACAATAGCGAATTCCTCACTGTATTGAGGGGTGTGAGCGCACATACGCACACAAGAGAGAGCAAGAGAATTATTACATATCAGCTATACAATGTGTAAAGAAAATCCAAGTGCATTTCTTCAGATCCAGCGGTTCCTTCAGTGGAGATTGTTCCTTATTCTCATATTTGACATTAGCTCCAATAGCCTCATTGCGTTTTTATCTTCTTGTTTCCCATAAGGATCTCTGTGTGGGGGTCAATAGGGTCTACTCTTATCTCCTTTTTGCCAAAGAATGCAGGTCTGGTTTGATTAAATCATCTGACTAACAAAAATATCACTTGTCTAAGTATCATTCTGTTTCCCTCTGCTGGGTCATCTCTATTTCTATAATATTCTCTCTCTAATACCAGGATTGGCTTTAGATCTGCTCTATTTTATTGGATACACTGTAACATGCATAGCATCTTCTTAGCATTGCACCATTGGGATGCACAGCGGAAGATAGTGCCCCACATGTGAAATGAATATCCAACACAAAAAATGGGCTCTCTCTGCTCTTCCGGAGAAGCAATGTCTATTTTTTTCAGGGGATGAGATGTTAATAAAATTAAATCACACATTGACTTAGACTGGAAATACGTAATTTGATGGCAACACGAGGCTTCTCTCTCTCTTACTTTAATACTTACACAGTGAAAGGAAAACAAGTGTGCTTAAAAATAAGGGCCAACAAAGGGCAGACATGACAAATCAAGATCACCTTTGCTATGTTAAGGCATTTTGGCCATGCCAGAGAAGGGCTGAAAACCAGCCAAGTGTCCACATCAATACAAAACAACGATGGAATGAGGCCTCTTATGTGCCCTTGGCAACAGCTTTACAATGCATTTACTGCTACTCTCCCTTTTCATGGCCAAGAAATTAGCTTCAATTAGCTTCAGCAAATGGTGAATATAAATCAGTTCACTGGGAGAAGGTGTCCAGGGATCTGCACAAACAAGAGGGGCCATTTAAGTGTTACCCTCCCCTTTTCCCTCTCTAGCCCCGCAAGGGAAAAATTACAGAGGGGAGAAGAAAAAAAACCTCTTAGGAAATTCCCTCAGGAGTGAATTTACCATTCTGGGTCTCTTTTGTCATTTCCCGCACTGTGCTTCACAGGAGCTCTTGAAGAGCTGATTTTTCAGAGTGAGAGTCACTCTTAGCTGATAGGCAGCATGATGAATTCAAACTTCAGTTAATAGCACTGTGAGGAGCTTGCAGCCAGTGGTCCAGAATATCAGGGGCCAGACAAGTGGTGAACGCATGTTCGGTGCCCTGTGGGAAGCCTAATACAAAATAATAATACTTATCACTTAGGTGGCACTTCAGCAAACACTAATTATTCTTCACAACCCCTGTGATAGGTATTTCCCCATCTGACACAGTGAAACTGTGGCACAGAGAGGTTAAGAGACTTGCCCAAGGCCACATAGCACATAAGTGGCAGAGCACATGTAAACGCACAAGAGTTTCTGGAGTCCAGCTCTGAGTTAAACCCATGAGACTGCACTGCCTCAGAGTAAATATACATTTATAATTGCTACGCTTGCTGGCATCCTCAATACCACTCAATTATTGCAGACTATATGGTACACTAGGGAGAAAGAAGGATTTCCTTTGTGTGTTGAAAAAGATGCCCCATTGTTTCTCAGCAAGCTAGTTAGAAGGAAGGCCAGGATTTCCCTGCTGGCCAACTGTATAGAAAATTACACAGCAAGTGCAGAATAGAACTCTGATTTCCTGACATATAGCTCTATGCTTTAGCCAAAAAGTCAACCTTCCAGCTTAGCTCTAGCTGAGACTTTGAGACTACATTTAAAAGCTTTATACAAAAGTCACCAAGGCAGACGCCTTTCACTTGAACTGAAAAAAACAAACCACAAACCCTATGAAAATTTTGTTCTTGTTATCAAAAAGAATTTAGAGAAAAGGCCCTGGCTTCACTTCAGTTGCCTTCTGAATTTCAAAAGCTGTCTGAGGGTCATCAAGATAATATCCAAGCACCAAAACAAAGACCAACAAGAATGAGCATTTTCTGCCAAAGGAATCACTGTAACAGGACTCTCTGTAACAAGACCAATAAAAGCTCATTCAATAACTTTTTACAGAATTCGTGGTCTTGTCTGTTGCAACACAGCAGCAAAGATTCAACTTGTGAGGACGTTTCTCTGAACTTCCACATGGCAATACAATCAAGAGAAAAATCAACAAAGCTACGCGGCTTTACACTACTGCAGATCTAGCTGTCTCTAACGCTGACCTAAATTGGAGGGTCACTGAGATCTGAAACAAATATCTCACTTGATCCCAGAGATCTGTAAGAGAGAAGAGCAAGATCAGCACTGGACAGCTGCACACCTAAGGGGTCACAGGACCATAAGACAGTGGATCACTAATTTATTCTTAAAATAATAAAGTAAGAAGGATAATGCATCACTTGATGTTCTTTGTTCATTTCCTGAACCAGCCTAATTCAGTTTCAATTATGTTGCCTAATGTACCATTGTGTATTAGCAAATGTCTTGTAGTATGCTGTGTAACAGTAACAAGGCTTAGCAGAGCCAGGACTGTTGCTAAATTCACTTCAATGTAGGATCCATCTTGCAGGAGTAATGAATCTGAAAGTGGGTGTTAAATTTCCTTAGGCCACAGCCATTTCTCTGAGGGTTGAATCATGATTCTACATCATCCACAGAAAGAGGAAAGAAAAAGACACTTCTCTGCAATCACAGAACAAGTGCAGCACAAACAAATTGTCGTACCTCTGTGCTTCAAATGGAGGGACAGTCAACTAAAGTTTAAGAGGAGCTCAATCTTCCAGTGCCCATTTAATTCTAGGCCTCATGGCTGAGATTCCCAACAATGGGGTTTTTCTGATGTAGATGTTTTCCACGGGGATTGGAGAAAAATCCACAAGCTCATTTCACATAGGCCACTCAACAGCCATCAGATGGCAACAACTTGCAGCCATGATAGACGTAGGCTGCCCACTGCCTAGCAAGCAGGAGTGCCTCAGCCAGAGCTCAGACAAGGTGGTGAGGTAACATCGTTTACTGGACCAACTTCTGTTGGTGAGAGAGACAAGCTTTCGAACTTACACAGATCTCCATGTCTGGTATCAGTCGGTGAGTTTAATTGGTGTGAGGAAAGAACACAAAACTACCCTGAAGTCAGATGCCTAGATTTGTCCTGATTCCACATTGCATAATCACAAAGGTCACTTTTCAGCATCACCAAAAGTGCCCTTAAATGCCAATTTTAGTACAGTTGTCCCTTTAGGTGCATAGGAATTGTCCATATCGTCTGCCATCTTGCCTCCCACTGCAACACAACACATGGTTGTGTCAGAAAGTCACTTGGTTTCTGACATGCTGGTTCAGGACTGGTCCAGCTAAAGCTGGCATCCTACCCCTAGCATATGCCTGATACTTCAGAAGAAGGAAACATTAATAACTCAACAACACCAAGTGTGAATGTTGTACATGGATGAGGAGGAGGAAAGATTTCTTCCTTGACCTTTTGCTGGCATGAGGTTTGAGTATCTTCATCATTAATTCAACTTGCACTGGTAAAGATATTAATGACCACTACTCTTTGAGATCCACCTCCGACACAACTCTTCAGAAATCAGTCCATTTAAGATGGCTAACTTCAGGATTGTTAGCATTTTTCACATCTACAGTAATAACAAATTGCAGATGTATGTTTGTATATAAATATTATACTGGAGCAGGAGCTCTGTTGTAATTAAAATTGAGTGTTTAAAAGTCTACTATTCTAAGTGCTCTAAAGTCCACACAATAGCTCAGATTGTCTTGAAATCTTCCCTGCCTCATGGGATGTGGAATAGGGTTAGTGGTCCAAATTTGGGGTCTCTTGAGCAAGAGCTTTCCGAGACGCTGCCTCTCCAATACGTGTTTACAAAAATTGCCTCCGTTCTAATTTTTAGTTTCGTTTTGCACACACCTGGGCTCAGACTATGTCTCTAATCATCCCCAAACTGATCTCAGCCACTTGGGATTTATTTCAGCTACTACATGACACCTCCTGCCCCTCTGAGGTATGTGTGTGTGATTGTGTTATTCCGAATAAGTTATTCAGGGTTAACTAGGAACTCCAGAGCATCAGCAGTTCAAGCCAAAAAGAATGAAATGCTCGTATGCAGCAAGGCTAGGGCTCCGCTGACAGTGAAAGGATTTGCAGGCAACGGGGTGGCTCAAGGTGATAGGCTGTGGCCATGTGTGCGCCACCATTGGCAGTTTTCAGAGGTGTGTGTGGTAAACATCCCTGCCTCTCTGTTGAAGGTTTTGCCCGGAGACAGAAATATCCAGTTTAAAATGATATTTCAAAGTGCTCTAGAAAACCAAAGGCAGACTCAGATTTTATTTTAGAAGTAGAGTCCAGGAAATTAACATTAATTAAAGAGAGGGAAGATGAAATACTCCAGTAAGCAGTTAAGGGTGACGTAGTCATCCTTAACAATGGAACTGAGCGTGATCAGAAGAAAGCAAAATCACAGGCTCATTCGGTCAAGGGGTTCCTGACACACAGACGTCCTTATATGTGCTGGGCATAACATTTCCATATTCTGGGTGCAGAGCTAGGGAATCTGGGGGAGGGGTATTAGAGCAGTGCAAGAGGTGTGAAGGCTGGCAGAGTGCAGGGAGGGATTTGAGGGGGCTTAGGGGATGGAGACTCCCACCTTGCCTATGCTGCCTCCGGCAGTAGGGGTAGGATTCCAGGCTCGTACTTCTCCTGATGTTATTGCTGCTAGGGAAAAAGGGGAAGTCAAAGCAGTGCCGGGGAGCACGAGGAGAAATGGTACAAGTCAGGGGGGATGCAGCTGGTGCTTCAGCTTTACCCCACAAAAACCTGCTCGCATTCATAACTTTTCTGTCTCCCATTCAAACCTTGCCCAACAGTACTGAGACTGCAGCAGCGCTCTAACATGCCTTGTGTGGTCACGGTGCAGCACGGGGAGAGGTGGTTTAAAAAAACCCACCTCCGTGAACTGGGGGCACTGTTTACACTGGCACTTTACAGTGCTGCAACTTGCTGTGCTCGGGGGGGGGGGAGGGGCGGTTTGCACACCCTGGAGCGAGAAAGTTGCAGCGCTGTTAATTGCCAGTGTAGACAAGCCCTGGAGAGTTGAGAACAGCCCTGCATAGTGCATGGTACTGGCCCATAAGCCTGGGAGCTCAGGCTGGGAAGATGAGAACACCCAATGAGATGAGTGGAGCAGTTCACACCTTGCAGACTTGTTTCATGTATTCATCTCTGTGGGGTGGCCTCATTCTGAGAGAGCATCTCATTGAGCTGAATGGATGACTTCACACCTCTCTGAGCCTGCTATGCTGCAGATGTGTACAGTCCTTTCCCATACACTAGACCCAGAAGAGGGGACTCGATCTCCACTCTCCTGCCCCCTCCTTATACATGAACTCCTCACAGTCCTCCCACTCCCATTGCCTGCCTAGGCTTATCAGGGGCATAGGGTGGCAAGGAGGCAGATGGAGCTGGTGTGTGAGTAGGGAGTTCAGAGCAGCGGGAGCGTGTGGCCAGTCAGAGCAATGGGGGTGAGGAAGGGAATGCTGGAGCAATGTCAGAGCAGTGGTGGTGTAACACCTTTGAGACCAGGAAAACCACACTTGGTACAGTGGGGAATGTGTGTGAGGTGTTGAAGCAATACAAGGAAGAGTCGTGTAGAAAGGAGAGGGTCTGAGATACAGAGTGAGCGTTGTTGGGGGCTTCACCCCAGGTCTGTCTCCCCATCTGAAAAATGCCCCTGCTTACTCCATGCTAGTCTCTGGACAGTTCCTGCATCTTTTCCCCAGCTCTTCAACCTGCAGGTCCCATTCTAACACCCACCTCTCTATAAGGAGGCGACTGAAGAGGGAGAACTGGGCTGTGGTGGACAAGCAGAGAGACGGAGATGATACAGGGGCAGTGAAGCGACTAAAATGCAACCAGTGCATTCTGTGGGCTGAATAATCATTGCCAAGGAGCCAGAGGCAGTGGAGGGAGAGCTGGGCTGTGGTACATGGGGATGCACAGAGATAATTGAAAGAATGAACCAAATACCCCAAATCTTTAATAACCCAGAGTTAGCTTGGTGGTACCTTGTCCCCTTTGGGAACAGTGTGTTCAGCTAACCTCATACCTCTGAAAACCATAATATACAGAGTTATGGTTAATGCCATCCCCACAATGCATCCATAGGTCTGCCCTTTATACTCCAGTACACCAGTAACTTGCCCCACCCCAAGCATTCTGTTCTTATTGATGCTGGGAGTTGAGCGCATGGGCACTGTAGGACAGATTTCCTCAAATAAAGATGCAGTTTATTCAGACAATACAGAAACTATACACAGAGCGATCAGATGGGCTCATAAAGGACCAGATTCTCCCTTAGTCACATTGAGTAGTACCTTATTCAGTGTGTAGCTGCAGTGAAATGAAAAAGGGCTACTTGGGAAGTAAGGCACTGCTTGGCCAGAGTACGAACGGCAGAATCTGGCACTATAAATTTAGTACAAAGTTATAAATTAGACCCCAATACAATTCACTGTCACAATAAGAAGGGCCAGTTTCTCATCCGCTGGAAATAGCATCACTGACTTCAGTCAGAGAATTTGCTCCAAAGTTAGAGGTCCGGACACCAAAACAAGATCATAAGGGAGGAGTTCAAGTCACCCAATTATCCTGATTGTACCAGCAGATTTGTTACTCGAGATCTGTAGCCAAATACATTCTGCTCTGCCACCGTCTCCATCCTGGAGAGCTCCTCAAATACAGCTCAGCTTGAGGTTTGCAGCAAAATGATTTTCACTTTGTGAGCTCCCAGGATGCTGGGATGAGCAACACGGGTGCTGCTTTCTTTTTCACAGCTCTCCTAATATGTGCTGCCTCTTTCATGTAGTGCCCTTGCCACCTCTTGTGCTACAGAGCAGCTTCAACACAGAAGACCGGGGGGGGGAGTTGCTGTGATTTGCCAGTGGTCAGATCTCACATTCTTTTCTATTCTCTCCACTCAAAGTTAAGCCTGGAAATAATACATTTTTGGTTTTTCTCTCTAACGTGCTGGATTCAGTAACGAACCGAATGCTAACCTTTCTACAGCAAGAAGGGCATTTTGTTTCACATCCAGCCAAGTGCCAAATAGCCTTCCCAGCTTCAAAAACTAATTATATCAGGAGAGGCATGACTTTTCTCTCCTTCCTGTCCTTGCCAAGTTCCAAGTGACTATAATATGCTCAATCAGGTCTCTTTTGTCTATTCAACCACAGAAGAATATTAATGAGGAGATTCACCCACTCCCTACCCTGACTTTTGACATCTAATCACAACACAGAGAGTGGCAGGTTAAAGACAACAGAATCAATCACAGTTAACAGGGATATGAAGTTTTAGAAATGATACTATTTGGATTCTTCACTATAATTAAGCTAATGAGTCACAGGAAACCTAAGGAAAAGAAAAAAAAATAATGTGCCCCCCCATTATCCTCCAAAGACTAGTGTTCAAACTACAGGACATAATTGAATTAATATACTTAAAGGGATATTGTCAAATAATTCAAGAACAACTACAGCAGGGCGTTGCTCCCTCTCTAGACTGGGTGCCTGGCACTGCTGTGCCTCAGTTTCTTTCCTTCCAATCAAATGCTGCACAGCAGGGATGTGGTGGAGGGTGTTTCAAATCAGACCTCTACCTCTGGGATCTGGTTTATTAGCAAAACATTCACCTCCAGACAAGTCTTTCTCCAGGCTCCAATAATCTTCCAGCCCTGTCCCCAGGGCTTGCTTCCTCATTGCGCTAACATAGTCCTAACCTCCCATGGAGAGTTTCACAGGAGACAGCTCTTCCTACTACACACCTGGTCTCTGCTGTCTTCCCACTACTGCCCTCCTAGACAGAATGAGAGAGAGACATCCGCTTCCTCCCAGCTGACTGTGCTCCCCCCTAGTGCTACTGCCCTTTGTGCACCCCGGCTGTGGCCTTTCCCAGACTTAACTCTTTCCCTGCTAGCTCAGGAAGAAGGTCTGTGCACCTTGTCGTACCAATATATGAAGACGGTTAAATAGCAAGATAATACAGTATGCATCTTTAAAATACCTTGGATGATTAGATAACAGACAATTGGACCTAGCAGGCTCATGAATTAGTGAGAAATTAACCTCCACCTCAATTTCTGTGGGACCCATTAAAACAGTGTTTGTTTCCCCCTGGCTCTGCAGCAACAGTTAGAAGTTAATGTTATTCCCACAGGTGCTCTCATATGTTGACGATATCGAGGTGCAAACAATGACAGAAACAAAAATCACATTAATTTGAGCTCTCACAGTAATGATGACAGAAATTAGCTAAGTGGGAAAACAGGACAAAAACTGGTGAAAGAATTAAATGCTATTTTCCAGCTTCCAGGAGAAATCAGACATCGAATAGCTTCCTAAGGAAAGTTTATAAGTCACGTTGCTTACTGCTAACTAGGAGGGTCCCACATCCGGCCTGCGGGACCCTCCTGCCTGGCTTTTGAGCTCCCGGCCGGGAGGCTACCCCCAGCCCCTCCACTGCTGTCCCCCCTCTCCTGCAGCCCAGTGCGCTGCACCTCCAACACAATGTTCTGGGTGGCGGGGCTGAGAGCTCCCGGGGCAACGCAGCTGCAGAGCTGCAGCCTGACCCGGTGCTCTGTACTGCACAGTGCGTGGCTGCCTGTCCTGGAGCAGCTGCGCTGCCAGCCACCCGTGCTCCAGGCAGCATGGTAAGGGGCACAGTGGGAGCGCGGGGGGAATTGGATAGAGGGCAGGGGAGTTGGTGGTGGTGGGTGTATGGATAGAGTTTGGGCAGTCAGAGCACAGGGAACAGGAGGGGAATGGGGGCAGGGATCCCCAGGGGACAGTCAGGAATGAGAGGAGGGGTTGGATGGGGCGGCAGGGGGCAGTCAGAGGTGACGGTTCCAGGGACAGTCAGGGGACAGGGAGAAGGGGTGGTTGGATAGGGGAGGAGTCCTGGGGGAGGGGTCAGGAAGAAGTGGAGTGTCCAGGGGATGGGGTGTCCAGGGGCTAATTAGGGGCGGGGTGTCCAGGGGTGGTCAGGGGACAGAGAGTAGGGGAGGTGGATGTGGCGGGGCGTGGGGCGTTAGCAAAGAGAGAGAGGTTTGGATGGGGCAGGAGTCTTTCGGGGAGGTCTGTCAGGGGGTGAGAAGCAGGGAGGGCAGGGTCAGATGGGGGCAGGGGCCGTGCCATGCCTGGCTGTCTGGGGAGGCACATCCTCCCTTAACCGACCCTCCATACAATTTTGGAAACCCAATGCAACTCTCAGGCCAAAAAGTTTGTCCACCCCTGCCCTAGAATCCAAGAATCATAGAAATGTAGGGCTGGAAGGGACCTCAGAAGACTTCTAGTCCATCTCCCTGCACTGAGGCAGGACCAAGTACACCTGACCACTGGTTCTCAGCCCACGGTCCAATCAGCACACACCTGCGGCCCATGTGACATCCTCAGGGCAATATAGGTAGTATATCTATTGTGTGGATGCAGCTCATAACAGGTAGAAAGCTGCCTATGCAGCCCACAATGGTAGATAGGGATGGTCTAGGTCAGTGGTTCTCAACCTGATAGGCATTTATTTAACCTGTTCTTAAAAATCTCTAATGACAGCAATTCCACAGCCTCCCTTTTAAGTTTATTCTAGCGCTTAACTATCCTTAGAGTTAGAAAGTTTTTTCTAATATCTAACCTAAATCTCCCTTGCTGCAGATTAAGCCCATTACTGTTTGTCCTACCCTCAGTGAACATTGAGAACAATTAGTCACCATCCTCTTTATTACAGCCCTTAACATATTTGAAAACTCTTATCAGATTCCCGCTCAGTCTTCTTTTCTCGAGACTAAACATGCCCAGCTTTTTATCATTTTCTGATGAGTTAGGCTATCATTTTTGTAGTTCTCTTCTGGACTCTCTCCTGTTTATCTACATCTTCCTAAAGTGTGGTACCCAAAACTAGACACAGCGCTCCAGATAAGGCCTCACCAGTGCTGAGCAGAGTGGGACAATCACCTCCTATGTCTTACGTATGACACTTCTGTTAATATACCCCAGAATGATATTAGCCTTTTTCACAACAGCTTAATATATGCTGACTTATTTTCAATTTGCGATCCATTATCAGCACAAGATCCTTTTCAGCAGTACTGTTGTCTCACCAGTTATTCCTCATTTTGTAGTTGCACATTTGGTTTTTCCATCATAGGTATAGTACTTTGCACTTGTGTTTACTGAATTTAATCCTGTTAATTTCGGACTAATTCTCCAGTTTATCAAGGGCATTTTGTATTCCAGTGCTGTCTGTCCTTCAAAGTGCTTGCAACCGCACCGAGCTTGGTGTCTTCTGAAAATTTCACAGGTGAACTCCCCACTCCATTATCCAAGTCATGAATGGAAATAAACAGACCTTTCCTCTCTAACATCAGTGATGTGATTCCATGAAGAAATTTCAACCAATGGATATACAATTAAAAAATAAGAAAAAAGAACTAACATGAAGGTTGAAATATCGGGGGCACCACTGAAGCTGATGAGAATTTTGGTGCTGATTTCAATGTGGCCAGAATTTTATCCTAAGTCTTTAACTTTGATCAATATGATCCAGCATTAGCCATAAGAAAACCAAATAGTGTTTGGAAAGGAAAGATGCTAAGACCAAGCTTTAACCATAGCTGTAGGGAAGGAGGGATAATTCATGAAGGCTAAAACCACAAGAATTGCAAGTTTACTTCACAAGCAATACATGTTTTTCTTCCCCAGACTCCCAAATGTTAAACAGGATTTTTAAAATATACTGCAAAAGCAACAAAGAATCCTGTGGCACCTTATAGACTAACAGATGTATTAGAGCATAAGCTTTCATGGGTGAATACCCACTTTGTTGGATGCAGACTAATACATCTGTTAGTCTATGTGCCACAGGACTCTTTGTCGCTTTTGCAGATCCAGACTAACACAGCTACCCCTCTGATACTTAAAATATAGTGACGCCAGGGCAGCATGAGCAAATAGTTCCTCAACAACCCACGATTTACGATGATAATCATTCCTTTCTCTAAACTACATCATCTTTATTTTATCGTTCTTGTGTTCACCAAATAAGTAAAAAGATAATTTAGATTAATTTTAAACAGCTTCACTTGCTCTTACAATATTATAGCTAAATGCCAATCAAAGAAACAATGAAGAGTGATGGGAAAGCACAGGCTTGTGGCTAACCAGAAATGTAAAGATGACTAGCTTCTTCAGCATAAGCCAACGATTCATAGACACTGACTTGCTCATTGTGAAGCAATCTGCCCATTTGTCTTTTAAATAGTTTGGAATGTTACATGTTTTGGTTTGCATTAATATGGAAGATTAAAACCACCCTGCCGTTTGGGTATCTTCCAAAGATTCCCACTGAGGCTTGCTAGTAGCTAGGAGTCTTAGGATACATTTACATTAAAATCGGAGGTGTGATTGCAACCCAGGATGTGTGGCTGAAAATAGTGGAGAAGACACTGGGGCAGGGAACCAGGAGCGGGCTAGCAACATGAGTGAATAGGCAAGGTTCTGGGCAGGCATGCAAGCCTGTGCGGCCGTGCCTTTGCTGCTATTTTAGCTATATTGAAGCCAGTGCAGCTACGCTACTGAAGCTGCAATCACACCTTTGATTGCGGGTAGACACAGCCATACATATTCCATTCCATTCTGTAACGGACTGGTCCTCATTGCAGTCCCATCACCACCTGTTCTCAGCTTTCCCTTTCAGTGACCCCCCAATATTCTGTGACCACCATTGCCCCTTTTGCTTCCCATGAACTCAAAGCTGCCTTTGTGCCAGTTCCTGTCATGGTTCAAAGGGCTCCCGGCAGAGGTAGAATTCCTCTCCTTTTCCTCCCGCCTGGCTCCCGGGAGTGGAAGATCTCCGCTTTCTACTCTCTCCATCCTGGCTGTTAGGAAAGCGATAATTAAGGGCAGGTTTCTCTGCCACAGCAAGCAGAGCACATTTCAATGGGGCTCAGCAACATATCAAGAAATATGAGATTCCTGCTGGTAACCTGCTTCAAGACTGCAATCCACAGAATAGGAATCATGACCAAGTAGTAGGCAGCTGCATAGGGATTATTTGGCACTTTGGCATGTGCTTAACTTTAAACTCATGCTTAAGTCTCATGGAATTAAATGGCACTTACGTCCATGCTTAAATACTTTGCTGAATAAGGATGGACTTAAGCACATGTGTAAATGATTTATGTTCTGGGGTCATAAACACTAGCCAAACTTTAAAAAGAAAGAGAGAATCTGTATAACTATAATCCATTGTTGTTACCGTAGCTTCAAAGAGTATTAGAACATCAACTAAAAAAATACGTTACCTTATTAAGTCTTCCTCCTCTTCTCTCTTTGGTCTGAGCTGCTTGGGCTGAGCCATATTGATCCAGTTGGGCAGAGACTTCAAGAGCCTGGTGATGTCATCATCTTTTGCCCAGGATGCACTGATCACCAACTTTTCATCTGACTGAGCAATACTCCTAAGTGAAACCAACAATGGTCATGTTAGGAAAAGGGCAACTCTTACTTGTCTGTGGGGAACAGCTTCACAGATATTTGATACTCTTCTTTACATTATAACAATGTACAATATATATATGGAAATATGCCTATCTCAGAGAACTGGAACGACCTTGAAAGGTCATTGAGTTCAGTCCCCTGCCTACACTAGCAGGACCAAGTACTGTCCCCAACAAGATTTTTTGCCTGAGATCCCTAAATGGCCCCTTCAAGGATTGAACCCAAAACCATTGGTTTAGCAGGCCAATCCTCAAACCACTGCATTATCCCTCCCCCAACTCATACTAATGAATTGTTCCACAAGGAGGTCAACAAAGAGTGTAATTCTCCATTTATCCACATGATGGAAGCAGTACAGGCAGCTGCAGTGCAACAATTCCCGCACTGCCCCCTGCCAATGCACTTCTGTTATGTTCTTTAAAGGGACAATATCAGTCAGATCCTCAGATTCCTTGAAGTCAATGGTGCTACTTTGATTTAAAGCACATGAAGAGCTCATTCGGATCTGACAGAATAGCTGGGTTTTTTTGTTTTGTTAGCTGAACTGAAAAATCCCACCAAATTCAGTTAGTTTTGAACCCAAACAGATTTTATTTCTTACCAAAAGAAAAACAAATACAAAAACAGTTTTTGTTTGATCAAAATGTTTCAGTCAACCCATAATGATTTTTTTTTAACTTTTTTGTTTTGATACATGTTTTCCACTCTTTTCTGGTTTCCTTAAAATAAACATAGTTACACTTCAAAACACAATTTCAAAATGAAAAGCTGCAAGGGTCTTTTGGAAATGTTGAAACAAATCATTTTGACTTTTAAAAAAATCCTTATTTTTTATTTGTCTGAAACTACTCACTGATTTTGACCCAAAACTGCATTTTCAGCAAATTTACTATTCAACCAAAATTTTTTGCTCATCTCTAATCTTGTCTAATATGGGCAAAGGGTAGTTTAGTCTCTGTAGCTCATTTTCTCCTTAAAATTTCTGATGAGATTGCTAAGTAGTGCCAACTCTGCTATGATCTCATGCCATGTGGGTATCTGTCCAACAAGGACTGGGTGAAAACCATCACCTTATTTCATACCAGTTGTCAGACAGCTGTCCAATAGTAGTAACTTCGGGAGTACATCTGAAGCAGTGGCTAGAAGATTAATGGTTCTGTATCCTACCCACAATTGTTGGAGGCATCTAATATGAGATATATCAGCTAAACAGTTTCTGTAAACCTGAATCAAAGATTACACTGCATTCGAATTACAAAGACTTTTCTGTTTAACATTTTGGCAGTATAATGAATGTCTGCACTCTTGAAAACCATGCTGGTCATTCCAGGTGACAGAAGGAACATTTCATATAAAGGTTCTGATTAGCTCCTCTTTTTGCAGCTCAAATTACTCAGGGATGAATAGCAGCATCTGACCTAGCACAACCTCCCCAACTGTTCTCCACTGATCACCAGTGCCCCAGTTCCACCAGTGGAGGAAATTAAAAACCATGCACTGGTGGGCTTCTCATATTGTGAATTGGTCAGTAGTCTGAAAGAAGCTGAGAAACACTGCTCTAGTGGTTAAAGGAGGGAGTGCAAGTCAGAATTCACAGGCTCATGCTGCGTTCCCGCTCCTTCACTGACTTTCGGTGTGATCTTAAGCATGTCCCCCAAGCTTTCTGTGCTCCCGTTTGCCCATCTATGAAGTCTGTGCACGGCGAGCAGCAGGGTAGTGAATGTGGAGGCTACGTGCAGTAAGGTTAACAGCAAGGCACACTGTGTGGCAATCAAAACCCCTTGGGTACTCACTCTTACTCTGAAGAGTATGGGGGAGGTAGAAAATCGGCAGGGTATGAGAAAGGAAGCATCTCAAGAGACACGGGTTAAAGCATGATCCTCCTCCTACTGAGATGCTGAGCTACAGATTAAAGCTGAATCAAAGTTCCCCTCCACTCCCAACACAATTCATCACTTTTTCCTTTTTGATAATACAAGATTCCACACCTGCACTGGGCCTGAATGTAAATATCACCACCCACCTCAGGGGTAGCAAGAATCTAATGAATTAATGTTTGTAAAATGTTTTGAGACCCTTAAGACGGAAGGTGCTAAAGAAGTATATCTGTTATGTTCCTCATTTCCAGTTAGTGCAATGGGAACACTAAGGATATTTGCCTCAAACCTGCCAATGGCTGGTATGGCCTTGACTCAAAACCCACCTTGTCTAACACCAATTTAAAATACCTCCATCATTAACCAGGTGTTAGTGACTAACTGGTGATTTTTTGAGTGGCCTTATGGCATGTGGACAAGCCACCCTTATTCTAAACATATTGAAGGAATGTTATGATAAAGGAATAGAGTAAAAGAAATTAAATTTGCCCAGTGTCTATGAGCAGCTAAAAGGAATATAGTGAAAATGGCAATAAGGTATCATGACACAACACAAATTTACCTCTAAAAGGGACAGATTACCTTCTCTCACCACGAACACACAGCAACTGATTGTACCTTTCAAACACCACCAAGAAGGCAACCTTAAATTCTCAAATGCACACCACTTGTGAAAGTGAATCGCTTTCTGCTTGTCACATATACTTGCAGATGAGCTTCTACCCTAATATTTCTTTTCTACCCTAATATTTCACGTTTAATCTGCCACTGACAAAATGAAGCAATATTGTTTTCTGCAGCACAAGATCTCAATGTCTGAATATCAATCTTGCCTCCTACTGCTATTTGGAGCTTTGCATTTTCTCATTGGTAAAAATGGAATCTAACTAAAACCTTTTTTAAAAAACACTCCACAAACAACCCAACAATAAAGCAAAAACGCAGGTAAAAGTTGTCTGAACAAAAATGCTGCATCATTATATACAGAGTCAGAAATCAATGTTTCCTATTAATGTATTACTACATTATTATTATTAGACATTTGAGGTTGAAAAGGCAAATGAGGTCATTTCCATCCATTTCCCTGATAATGCAGGATGACTGTTCCCTATACTATATTAGCCAGTGCTTTTTCCAGTCAAAATGTAAATGACTGAAGTAATGGAACTACTACTACTTCCTTGAAAGTCTATTTCACAGTCGAACAAATTTAACTCTGGGGGGAAAAACCTCCCCCTGATACAATGTCTACGTTTTTCTCAGCTTAATTTTATCCCATTACTCCAAGTTACATCCCTTGTAACAGCCTCCATTCCTCACTGCCCTTACTGTTCACACTCTTCAATTATTTATAGACCATTATCATACCCTTTCAGATACCTAGGATTGAATGCAGTCTTCGGGAGCATTCTGACCAGCACTGTACAGAGAAAGACACACTTACCTGTCTGCTTTACAATGTGAGACATCGGCTGCTCAAAATCACATGGGCTTTGTTGTTTTGTCACTGCTATACTGAACTGCAAGCTCAGATCCAACTTATTGTCTGTCTATTCTTTTCCAGCATCATGGCCTTTCAAGAGTCTTTCTCCTATTGTTCTTGATTATCTGGCTTCCGAAGCATTAGTTTGTATCCTTCACTTTTGCGTTATAGCCTGTTCATGGGGCCATATACAACTGGCGCTTTAAACAGAACTTGACAAAGAGTCCTGTGACACCTTAAAGACTAACTAAAATTGCATCCGACGAAGTGGGTATTAACCCACAAAAGCTTATGCTCTAAAATTTTAGTTAGTCTTTAAGGTGCCACAGGACTCTTCGTTACTTCTGCAATTCCAGACTAACACGGCTACCCCTCTGATTCTTAAACAGAACTTGTGTGTGTGTGTACAAGGCCTCTTTATTTTATTGACATGTTGTTTTTACTCCATTTACCCGCTCATTAGTGGAGATGTTAAACAGAATGGGAGCTAGCACTGATCCCTGTGGTAACCTATCAGACATCCAACCTCATTAACTGCGTAGCCCTTTACCAGTACCCATTTTTTGGTCTTTCATCTGGATTTCAGTCTACATGGTAACTTCGTATACACATTGATCTAGTATAGATCTTTAATAACACATCATAAGACACTATGAAAAGCAGAAGTGACAAGGAGTCCTGTGGCACCTTAAAGACTAACTAAAGTATTAGACCATAAGCTTTCATGGGCTAATACCCACTTCGTTGGATGCATGCAGTGGGTATTAGCCCATGAAAGGGTTCCACTGTATCCATCCGATGAAGTGGGTATTAGCCACGAAAGCTTACGCTCCTTGTCACTTCTGTAATTCCAGACTAAACACGGCTACCTCTCTGACTATGAAAAGCATTACTACAGTCCACAACAGTTATTTACAAATACGCTCTCCACCCCGCGCACACACACCATAAAAAACCCTGTGCAATTACTCGGCTACCATAATGGGGTTAATCATTATCACCAGTGCCATAATCTGCTAATTAATTCACAGCTCAATGGGCCACAGACAGAGCCATCTGTGTGGCTGTTGGTACCTAGCTCCCAGGAGGGGGCAGGAATATAGGTGTAACACTTGAACAGGTGATGGTGCACCGTTGAGAAGGGCCCACCCCTCCATAGCTCAGTGAGTTTTATTTATAAAACATCTGCCAGTGGTAGTAGCCACAGATTCGCACTGTTTCCCCTTTGGAGCAGTTCTGCAGAGTGATTGCTAAGGGCCCCTGGACACAGCTGGGATGCCAAACCTTTTCATTAGGAAAACAACTGGGGGCCAGAGGGACTAATTGGATTCAGTTATTTCATGACAAACGCAGCCAGGAACGAGGTTTTCTTTTGCAGGACCAAGGTAGAAGCTACTCCGAACTCTAGCAATTGGTGAGTCATAACCATTCCCACGCTGTGATTTGATCACATTGGTGAGCGTTTAGAATCTATTATTAACGTGTGCTCAATACAAGCCGAAGACAGGTCCCTTCCCTGAAAAGCTTATACATCTAAATAGACAATGTACCAGCCAAAAACATACATACAAAACAGTGGGAGAAAGAAGCAAACAACAGCCACTATTTAGGATGGAGTGAAGATGTCCGCTGGTTAGGGCGCCAGCCTGAGACTCTGGAGAGCTGGGATAAATTCCCTGCTCAGCTCCAGACTTGCTGGATGACCATGAATGAGTCACGTAGCTTACATCCACATTGCAACAGGGAGGTGTGACTGAAGCATATGCAGAAATACCTGCGCTGTTCTCCTGGCCCTCGCTAGATCAAAGCTAGTGTAAGTAACAGCAGCAGTGAAGCTGCGGTTGTATAGCTGCCCACTTAGAACCTTGGGTACACAGCTGAGCAGCCCCCATGGCTTTACTGCTGTTGTGACTTGAACTAGCTTGATCACAGCTAGCATGGCTGTGCCTGCATGTGTTGCCATCACTTCTCCTGATTGCAGGATAGACATATCCTAAGTCTCTCTGTGCCTTGGTTCCCCATCTGAGAAATGGGCTAGCTTACAAGGCTTTAAGGTGGCACCGCGCGGATCAGTCTTTGGAAAAAATGTTTGTAGGGAATTAGAGAACTGTCCGAGGGACTGAGGGTGAGGGCAGACTGCCTGAAAGAGTTAAAAAAGGAAATCTGGCAGCTCTAATAGGATAAATCACCATGAAAAGCTAAGGTCAGCTATCTGGTTCAAGACACAGCCAGGTTTGTTTGTGGTGGAAGAAGAACTTGGTGAGGAACTAAAAGAGGAAGGATTGACTGGAATCAACAAAAATGGGCAGCCATGTTGATGTGGTTAGGTCTTTTCCAGTTCCTAAAACAGGGATTGGCAACGTTGGAACGCAGGACTGCAGGGTAAGCGCCCTTAGTGGGCCCCGCCGCTTTGTTTACCTGCCGTTTTGCCGACCGCGATTCCCACTGGCCGTGGTTCACGGTTCCCACTGGCCACGGTTTGTGGTCCAGATCCAATGGGGGCTGCGGGAAGCAGCGGCCAGCACCACACTACTTCCCGCAGCTCCCATTGGACCGGGACGGCGAACCGCGGCCAGCGGGAGCCGCGGTCGGTGAAACGGCAGGTAAATAGAGCGGCAGAGTGTGGTCCCGCGTGCCAGTGTTGCCCGATCCCTGTCCTAAAACATCGTACTGTTCTTTGCTGATATTCCCCAGCCCAGCAACAATCCTTTGGTACAGACTGAATCGATTCAGCCAGAGACCATATTATTGATCTGGCTATGTCACCAATACCAGGGGAGAGGAAGCTGGCAAATGTTTTTTCAGTAATGCTTCACCCCAACATTTAAAAAAAAAAACGCAAATTTCACTCGGGGCCATTTTGTGATCCCCAGTTTTGCTTTCCATGAAACACTCATGAATGGCACTGTGTGCATCCAAACATGAATTTTCAAAATGCTGTTTTTCAGGATGAAAACTGACCTTTGTCAACATGAACATTTTAAACGTAAGAAACTTTCAAGAAACACAGGACTTGTCGGATTGGATCAGAACCAATGTCCAATGTCAAATTAGCTAGTTTAATGCCGCTTCTCTGACAGTGCTCAGTATCTAAAGTTTTAGAGAAGCGGTGTCCAATAGAAATTCAATGCTAGCCACACTGCTAGCCACACTTGTGGTTTTGAATTTTTCTTATTAGTCACATTATAAAAAAGCCACATGAAGCCACATTATAAAAAAAGCCACATGCATTAGCCACAATTCAATAACCTATTAGACACATGTGGCTAGTGACAAACGTATTGGATGTCACAGCTTTAGAGGAAGAGATCAGTGCCCCACAATAGGCAGATACAGAATAATCTATTTCCCACATTAGGGGTCAGCCTGATCTCCAATTGCCAGAGACTGACTTAAACCTCGAAGCACAAGGCTTAATAACCCTGCCAAAGATTGTCATCGTTAATTATGACAACTTGAGGTTTTCTTGATATCTACATACATACCTAGGCTGTTTTTGAATGTTGTTAGGTTCTTGTCCTCGCTGGAAAATTAAAATAAAACCGAAACGGAACTAGAAAAGCCTCAGATTTTAAGTTTTGGCACGATGTGAACATTTCACATGGTCTATATCGGTCCCCTCTACCAAAGAATGGGTTTCACTTTCAGGACTCATGCAACCTTTGTCATATGGCAGCTGAAAACCGTGGGTCCATTCCTCCAAATCAGAAGTTTCTGGTTAGGAATGACCATGAATAAGTCCCGTGCTCTGTACAGTTCAATTCTGGTCTATACCCGCTTCATCAGAGGAAGGTTTAAGAAATGCTGGAGTGTACAGTTAGGACTCTAGACATCCAGGAAAAGTTTCTTCTCAAGCTCCAGTTGTTGGAGGTTGGGGCCTATTTCTGAAACCACCAAAATGTCACTATTAAACAATAGCTATTACACGGCTGAAGCTGAAAGGATTCAGGATATTGGTCATCTATAGCACAGCAGATTAACCATGTGAATAGAGAGGATCATATGGGCTATTTGAATAACTTTTCCTATTAGAAATACACATACACAAAGCCAAGCTAACGAACCAACTGACCACTGCACAAGTCTTCTATTATTTACCTTTCTAGCTTATCTCACTTTATATACTAGTTAGTAAGACTTCCAATGTTCATATTTGTGGTTTCCATGAACTCCAAAGAAGATGGTAGTTCCCTTCTACTGTCATTTGCTGCTAAAATGTCCTGATTTTATAGGGACAGTCCTGATTATTGGGTCTTTTTCTTATACAGGCTCCTATTACCCCCCACACCCTGTCCTGATTTTTCACACTTGGTGTCTGGTCACCCTTGCTGCCCACCATCTCTATCATGCACACGCAAAAACTTCCTTCCCAGAAAGCCCTTGGACTTAATCCTTAGTGTACTACCACTTAAACAATTTAAGCTGCAAATTTGTAGGGCCAGACCCTTAGGTGGAGTTCCATTGATTTTAAAGGAGCTGATTTTCATCAGTTGAAGATTTAGCCTTAATATTTCCAAATATTACCAAAGTTTGAGGGTGGGCCCATTAAGACGGTTCACCTCTGCCCTTCCCAAAACCCTTGGGAGAAACCATGGTTCATAGGGCGAGACTGCACAGAGCTTTGGCGACATGAGAGCTCCCAGCAGAGGGCATTCCTACCTTATGGATCTGATCATCTCTTTGGAATATCTCAAGCTACTACACACACACGTACGAAAATAGGGGTAGCAGAATTTCTCCTGTCCCTGTTATGCTCTTCTGAATCATCTGAACTGTATATAGATTTCTATTTCTGTCAGTCATTCGCTAGCAGCAAAACTAGAACATTTCCTGTTTTTCCTCCTGCTGTAATCAGTATATGGTAGTCCAAATTAGTGCTGTCCTAATTACTCCTCAGCAGGTGTCAATCCTAGGAATGGTGTCAAGAAAGAAAGAAAGACAGAAAGGAAAAGACAGACAGACAGAAAGATCCTTTATCAAATTCGACCAACAGCTGTAAAGAAATTACTTCCTACTGCCTGACTTCGGTCCATAAGGTTTATTGAAACACGCATAATAAAGGAACATTAATTGTAATAATAATACACAATACATATGCATATAGACACGCACACCACACATGTACATATATGGTAGTAATAATATTCCCATAGGTAGCCCATTACCAGATGAAACTTTTCAGAATGAAATGAGGCAATAAGAAATAATTTCTTAACGCTACTGGTTGGAACACGCAAAGGGATTTTGCTTTCCCTGCTGCCACCAGCTTCAATTAGCTCTTAAAAGGTACTATATATGGTACTAATATGGCCCACATTACCATAGTACCGAGCACCTCATAGTTTTTAGTGTTTTTATCCTCACCACACCCCTGTGAAGCTTTTATCCCCATTTTATGGATGGGGGAACCAAGATATGGGAAGACTAAGACACTTGCCCAAGATCACAGAGGAAGTTGGTGGCACAGCAGGGAATTAAACCAGAGTCTCCTGAGTCCCAGGCTAGCACCCTAATCACTAGCACATCCTTTATTTCCTAGCCTAGGTTCTCATGTGGTGGTGCTGTAAGCTGCTAAACTTCAGCCCCAGAAGAGGATGTTCTTTAAGGATGGATGAATTCAGTCCTGTTATGTAAAGCACTTTAGAATCCTTTGGAGAAGATGGTGCTATAGAAATGTTAAATGGTTTTAATATTAAATAAAATCCTGTGTACACTTTGTGCATATATTATAGCCATACATTTCAAAGCTGTTTAGGGGACTTGGATGCCCAGATTCATTAAAATGAATAGAAATTGGGCACTGAAACCAGCTGGCTTTAAAAATCTCACCCTATATATCTTGAGAACTTGTAACATGAAAGATTCAACTTGTTTTCTCATTGCATGCAGCCAAAAATAACAGAGCTGATGTGATCAGATGGTTGTAGAGATCATATATTTTCCACTCGTCTTTCCCCGATCTCCATCTCTCTGACTTAGGGCTGGTCTTCACTAGCGCAGGGGATCGACTGTAGATACGCAATTTCAGTTATGTTAATAACGTAGCTGAAATCGGCGTATCTACAGACGACTTACCTGCCGTCCTCACGGCGGCGGCGGCGGCGGTTGGCGGCGCGCTCCCCCGTCGACTCCAACTTGCGCCTTTTGGCGAGCTGGAGTTACGGAGTCGATGGGGGCGCCGCTGGTGATCGATTTATTGCGTCTTGAGGAGACGCAATAAATCAATCGCCATAAGATCGATCTCTCCCGGCTCTAGTGAAGACAAGCCCTAAGAACAAGGATGTGTCTCTTGATTCTACCAATCGCCTGCATCAGTGTTCTTAGAAAGTGTGCGTATGAGTGTGAGAAGTCACTGGGTCTCCCCAGCCTCTTGGATGGCTATTATCTCAGATTTCTCTCCTGCCCACTACCCAAGCAGGCAAGGTTTCCAGGAGGAAGTAACTCCATCCTGCACATACTGAAATAAAACACTTCAGACCTATACATCTTTCATCTTAATCCTCCCCAACAATTTTGTGAGGTCGGGTTCATTCTCCTTTTTGTATAGGAGGGTCTGGTTTCCTGGGCTAGGCTGTACCTGTAGGCAGTAGTGCAGGTTTCCTTATAGTCCTGCAGCTTCACACACACCATGTTGAGGAACTGATCTGAATAAGCACTCAGGTCATGCATCAGGTTCATGAGGTCCTGTACTGTCTTCTCCACGATTACTGTACTCTGGAAAAGAAAGAGCATGATGACACTACGTTTTCCATGCAGCCGGGGAACAGGCAAGAAAACCACAGATCCTGGAAGGGATGGGTGTGACAATCTGCTGCGGAGCCACTGTGTTACCCTTCTCAGCCCCAGCAAGCGGGAGGTTTGTTGTTGCTAAGCTATGTGTCAGCTCCTTGACACACCAGCCTATGTGGCTTGCCAGCCAATTCTTCAGGACTCTGCCAGTCCAAACCTTGCCTAGCATTTAACAATCAGTGCCTCCCGATTTCAGAGTTCTGCAGAGACGTCCATCTGCAATGCTCGGCCCCTCTAACTGTAGCACCTGCAAAACCTTATCAACTCTTTTAAAGAGACGGTACACAAGAGTTGATGACCTTAACTGGGGCTAACACACCCTTTATTTCAATCAAAGCACACATTTGATTCATGAAAAAAGTAAAATAAGTATATGAACAAAATGACACTGATTTAAGTGATATCTAGTATAAGGACTGAAATAGTTACAAACAAACAAAAGTAAAAATACACTTGTAAGATTTCAGTCTATCTTAACAAACTAGAGCCCTTTGTTCAAAGACTTTTTTTTTCACCAGTCATTCCTCCAGCATGGCTGACTAGACCTTTAGCTCTTCTGGTGAATGATAATTTAGGGGTTCGCCCCCTCCCGTCTTTTTACAGTCCAGTAAGCCTTTGTAATGAAATGTATCCCTAAATAAAGTTCCTTTCCTTTGCTAGGTGTAGATGCCAGGCTTGTCCCTACTCTCCTGGTGATTTTTACAATGCAAATGATCTCTTCCTGCAACCTCCAATACAAATGAATAGCCCACTGAATTTGGCCCTGCCTGGTTTGAGGTGCTGGCCTCTTTGCTTTGTCTGGAGAAAACCCATTTATCACCTCCCCTGGGCCTGTCTGGTTTAAACACATTTTAGTCATATATTTCCAGCACATCTGTAAAGTTCTTTGTGGGTTATCCAGACATACATATAATGCAAGAAAATTAAGACCAGTGAGTTATTAATTTTCCAGTGATATGTTACAATGCCACCTTTTGGGTAAATATCGTAGCAACAGTGTGCCATCTGGCATTGGGGTAGTCTTAAGGTCACAATGATATGGACTGGCAATAGGTTAAAGAGGATTTTAGTTCCAGGATACCGGTTTAAATTGGAGGGGTGGCACTTCAGGGTGGGGGGCTTCCAGGCTCCCACTGGCATGGCCCTACAGCTCCTAAGTGGTGGAGGGGGTGGGGAAGCTCCACATTGCACGCTGCCCATGTCCACAGGACCTGTCCCAGCAATTCCCATTGGCTGCGGTTCCCGGCCAATGGGAGCTGCAGCAGCTGGCCCTTGAGCCAGGAGCAGTGGAGCCCCTGCCCTGGCCCCTCCTCTGCCTAAGAGCTGCAGAGACACGGAGCTCAGTGGAAGACCCTGCCACCCCCACCAACCCAACCCAACACAACCCTCTCCACCTCCAGCACCAGAGGGGTTCCCAGGCCACCTCCCCCAGCACCTGCGGTGCCCTGCCCAAGTTTTACTCACAGCGGGTATTTTTAGTAACTCATAGATAGGTCATGGGCCCATGAATTTTTGTTTATGGCCCGTGACTTTTACTAAAAATACCCAGGACTAAAATGTAGCCTTAAATATGAACCATAAAAGGGCAAATTTACTGCTTTAAATTCTGGTTTATATCCCGAAGAACAGTTTGAGGAGCAGGGGGCACTGAATGTTTAACAACATATCTGAAGTCTGTAGAATCACTGCAAATTTTGGGATTGGTGACTTATCTCAAAGTGACTCAACGAAATTTCCTGCATTTCTAACAGAGCCTGGTGTATTTAATTTCCTTATTTACAAACAAAGGGAATGGAGTGTTACAAAAATCCCGCAATATATAAAATGAGTTAATAACAGACAAGGAGGGAGCTTGAAGGATTATTTCTGAACAAAGCACACAGGCAGAGAGAGAGAGAGAGACACAAAGGCTGAAGAATTTGCCAATCCTTGTTTGGTTTAAGAGCTACTGGGGTAAGTTCATCTCTGGGGTAACTCCACTAACTTCAAAAGAGATACATCAGGGATGAATTTACAACTCAGTCCTTTGTTTGCAGAACAAAAATCTCATCGAAGCCCACATCACTGTCTCTGCAATATCCCCACAAGCCCAACTTCCTTCTCTGCATCGATTTTCAGATTAAAGAACAGCAACATCACCCAGCTCCATAATCCTGTTCCTCCATATTTACCTATGAGTGACAGGAATTGATTTTGTTTTGCTACTTGTCTGTGAGCTGATAAAAAGATTCAGAAAACCTCACCCTCACTCAGTACCTAGGTTATTCCTTAACCTGTACAACGTGATCTTTAAATGGAGCTTGGCATGAAGCGTGCTTGGCTAGCAATGTACATAACTAGGGGGACAAACATCATTTCATCTCCTCATATACCCGAGTTGAGTTTCTTTAAACAAAGCACATGACTGAGGTAATTTCTGATATAACTATTTCTGATATTTCAACAGCAGACATGTCCAGACAAAAACATATCATTTCCAAGGCATTCTTTTGATATCGCCTCTGATATCTATTATTACGATTATTTACACTATACAGTAGACACACGTCAGTAGCAACCTATCGGTGCTCTTTTGCTATGTTGCTCCTAAGAGGCTGTTGTTATTGTGGGAGTATCGATAACTCACATAAGGGAAAAGCATTCCCAAGGGAAATGTTGCTTGAAGCAGCGGTTGCTCTTACAAGGTCTTGGTGCAAACAAGTGTCTACTGTAATAGCTATTAAAAACTCAACTACAGAGAGGCCTCATTGTGCTAGGTGCTATACATACAGACAGTATAAAACAGACCCTGCCCTAAAGAGCTTATGACATAAAAGACAAATTATAGTGGGTGGAGTGGGGGTATGGTGACCAGATGTCCCGATTTGATAGGGACAATCCCGATTTTTTGGCGTCTTTTTCTTATGTAGGCTCCTATTACCCCCTATCTGGTCACCCTATATGGGGGTGAAATAAACAAATGGTTGAAGATAAGGAGGATGGGGTTAATAAGAAGCACAGATTTTAGCACAGACTAGCTGGTTGCACAATTGATAGCCAATCAGTAGCAGCAGTAATCACAGTAACACCGACTGGCTCTTTGCTTAGTCATCACTTATCTTAGTTTCAGAGTACCACTCACTGCAGCTTCTAGATATTGAACATGGTAAGAGGGGATGCATCAAGGTTAATTGAAATAAATCAGTCAAATCTCACTAAAACAGGATTGTTGATCTGACACCTTTCACATATGCGATATTATGATGAGTGAAGTACAAAAACTATATACAGCAGATTACATAGATCAAATCAATTAGATTAGAGATATTGAATATAGAATTTGCCTTGTGCAAATCCAGCACCTTGCTTTTGGCTTTGGTCTAGGTCTAATACATCAGTGACAGGGGAAAAAAAAAATGTATCAAGAGTAATTATCCAATGCTTTACATAAAGGGAAAAATTTCTTCCTGGCCCATGTGGCAATCTGCTAATGCCCTGGAGGATAAGTATGATTACCCTCATCTTATAATGCATAACTACAAATTTTATTACAGTGAATGACATAAAATTACCCAGTCCTCTTAGAAAAAACAGCTACAATATTAAACTGTGGGCCAGATTCTTAGCTGGCATAAACTGAGGCAGCTCCACTGATATCAATGGAGCGACACCAATTTACACCACCTCAGGATCTATCCTTCTGCATGCCCTCCATAGACTGATCACACATCATCTGTGGAAGTATTTTCTTTGTGTTTGATTTACATGGACTTGTTTCGTGAAATGACCCCTTGTTCTCTCACTTGTAGACAACACAGAGCAATTTAACGATTTTAAAACAAAAGTGTATACGTTGAGACGTGAGAGAACACAATGGTTCTCCATGGTTTCTGACAGCTGACGGCTCCTCTCCATCAACATTAAAAACACAGTTAAGATTTAAAATAAAAATTTGGCAGGAACTAAGTCTTTTGTCTCTCCAGATGCCCTCTGCTATTCACCCTGATTTTAATAAAATGGAGACATACCATATGAAAGAAGACTGCACTGGATATGTAATGGCTATTTTTTCTGTAACATTTTAACCTTTTGTGGATGAATCCTAACAAATATGCATTTGTTACTAGGATTACTGTAAATTAGGATACATTAGTCCACATTAATACAGCTGGATTTGTTAACTGGGACAGCACAAGATCTTCCATAATTCTATGGGAGAAAATGAAAGGCAATGCACGTACTATTGGAGAGTTACAGATCGGATGCTGCTAACCCATCTGGTTCTGTTAACATTAAATGGCTATGATCACAGTGTAATTTTATGGCAAGACACTTCAGTGAAGCCTTTTAAAAACACACTAACAAGGAAATTCATGCACGGACCAATATTAATTTCCTCTCACTTGAAACCCGTGAATGGTGTTGAATTTTAACATCGCGCCACAGGTCTAACGAATTGCTCTTACGGAACATTAAGGAGGCTTTGAAAGAAACTTAAGAGTAACAAAGAGAGGAAAAAGTTCCTTTACGAATCACTCACCGATAGCTACTATTGACGTAGCATGATAAGAAATAGCACCACTCACCACTAACATAGTGTTTTTACTTTTAATGTACGTCTACACTTACAGTACAGACACTGCACACCCAGCTAGCACAGGCATAAATAGCCGTGCAGATGGGGAGCGGTTGCTTAGGCGAGTAGAGCACAGACACTCCAGAACCCTATACAGCTCTCCACATGCCCATGCAGTGCCTCCCATGTTTACACCACTATTTTTAGCAGCATAGTGTCCTTCTGCCTCTCAGCTGCTGGAACTTTCCCCTACCACGGTGAAAGGTTCTAGCAACTGGGAAAGGCTCCCTCCCTTGAGCCAGTGCCTTTCACTGCCATGTTATGGCAACACACCACAGAGTGGATGCATCCTGTCTTTCACTATGGTGTGAGGCTGCACATACCCTATAGGCCGCTGGTGTAGCCAAGTCCTTCAAATATTTTACAAACATTAGCTAATGAATCCTCAAGGGGGCCCTGATTGTCACTTACCTTAAAGCCTCTTCATACCCCTCCAGCAGTGTAAAGGAGCCCAATTTATGGCCCCTTTACACTGCCAGAATTGTATATAAATAAGAAAGAGGCCCAACAGTATTAACATCCTCATTTTACAGACAGAGGATGGATCTAGACTGTTCTCAGTGGTAGCAGATGATAGAACATGGAGCAATGGTCTCAAGTTGCAGTAGGGGAGGTCTAGGTTGGATAATAGGAAACAATATTTCACTAGGAGGGTGGTGAAGCACTGGAATGGGTTACGTAGGGAGGTGGTGGAATCTACTTCCTTAGAGTTTTTAAGGTCAGGCTTGACAAAGCCCTGGCTGGGATGATTTAGTTGGGGATTGGTCCTGCTTTGAGCAATGGGTTAGACGAGATGACTTCCTGAGGTCCCTTCCACCCTGATATTCTATGATTCTATGACGTACCCAAGGTTAGACTGCCAGTTATTGTCAGAACCAAGATTCCAGTCATGCTTCCGGTCATGCCACTGCACAGGGCCTCTCCTGTGGAAGCTAGAAACTGACATTTGTTTGCTAACCTATTTTCCCCCTTCAAAGATAAACATAATCAGTGATCTGTTATCTACATTACTTGTAAGGGGGCTGCATTCATTGATTTATTGCTATAGAACCATTCAAGAGAACTTTTCTGTTACTGTGGGATCAGCTGTGAGCATTGTTTACACTGGTTTGTCATTGCAGATTTAACCATGAGCGCCAGGCCTGACACATTAGCTTGCTGCTGTAGCTTCACTCACGAGGACAAGAATGCATATACAGTGCTTGTCTGATTCTCCAGGGTTACTTAACTTTGCTGAACACACACAGTCACAACATTATATACCCTTCTAAAAATACTACAGTATTCTACAGCATTGAGCCAGCAACACTAATGTCACATAATTGAAAGATGTAGTGTTATCAATTATTATTGCAGAATATTGTAATATTTTAATGGTTTATAGAAAAAATTGCATAGACACTGCAGATGGACCAAAAATAGATCAAAACATTGGGTCCCCAACCTTTCTATCATCTTTTAAATCTGTAAGATAATTTATGTAAACGCTGAGCTAGGGAATAGCAGAAGAATAATCTCTGCACTGAATGTATTTCACACGAGCTGAGGTCTCTTTATAGTTTATGGCTTGTAACATACCCTCGGATACCCATTCATTTACAGATTCTTGGTTTTCTTTTCTTACAGCTGGTAGATAGAAGAAAAAAAACAAAAACAAAAACAAACCAGGGGACACAGAAGTCTTGTCACCACATGCAATATCTTCTCCAAAACGCAGCAGAGAGAGGGAAGGGGACTTCGGCATTCCGAGGGTTGCAGATTATTAGTAAACTATTTCCCATCATTTATAAAGCACCTCAAGATGTCTTGGCAGTAGAAGGTGCCAGATGAGTGAAGGCTGTTGTGGCTAAAGAAAAATAAATATCATGGTTTTTAAGCAAGGTTACAGCTGAAAGGCAGAAGTTTTTAAGGTGTTATGCAGAGCGAGGCTGCAATTAAAGCATAGTAGGACAGATTAAAAGGTTTTCAGCCCACATTTCTCCTACCATTGATCCACAGCTGTAGGCTTCTGGTGTATTTCAAAATCACAGCAGACCAAAGGTTAAATTCCATAGAAATTGGCAACTCGACATATAGTGTTTCCTTATTGATGTATTTTTTTTGTTTTTTAATTACATCTTCTCAGCTGCCCCCCTTGATGCCCACGAGCTGTTAAATTCACAAGATCAGGCTTTAAAAAACATTATTCATTCTTCTTCACAGCATTGACAGGGTCTTTTCAGCAGGGGGCTCCAGTGACCCATGATGGGGCACTATTCATTAAGGAGGAGCCGCAAACATATAAATCAACATGTCAGAGGAAGAAACCCAGGCCTGACCCAGCAGGAATGCATGATACAAAACAGATTTGTTCCGCTCGGTGCAGCCTCACCTGTCTTCAGTAGCGTACACCATGTAATAATCAATTATGCTGACAAGCTTCCCTACAAATCCGTGCAGCTTCAGTTACTCATGTGCCTCGGAGGTGAAACACAGAGAAGGGGGCCTGGTCAAAGGACAATAGGAAGGAGGAGTAAGCTCCCGTATGAAGTGGCGACAACTCAGAATCTTGGTAGTTAAAACCTATCAGATCACTGACTCCATTCACTCATGCCAGGGAAGGCTTGACAGGCTCCCAATAGAGGACACAGATATCAGACTGACTCTACGCTCAGGTCAAGAGGGGTATGAAGAGTCACAAATCTGGACTTCCTTAATGTTCACAGGTGTTTTGATCCAGGGTTTTGATTCACTGCTACACAACAGTAAGGGCCATTGCTGAAATTTAGTTCTGGGTCTATATCCATCTGAACTCTAGCAAAGTTGGGGTTATTTAAATCACAGGATTTTGGTTTGGGCCCAGCTCTAAAGTAGGTCTCAGCCAAATGTGCAAGACAAAGTTGCAGCTGGACAAAGCTAGACAAAGTTTCCTCTCTTTAGCAAGGCTGTAGGATGTGAACCGTTGCCAAAGATCTTTTTCGGCTCTCTATCCTATAACCGAACATATCCATCCTTCATTCCCCTCTGGACCCATTCTCCATATTGCAGCGCTGGCTCTTCCCATATTGTCTCAAAATCTCTTCTAGGGTGACTGCCAAATTGCTACACCCATGTGCCAACTGCAAGCATTTTAAGTGGCAGAGCGGGCTTACATGAAAAGCTTTTACACAGTCCCAGGGCATATGGGACATTGTTTGTTTTTTCTGTTGTCTTTTAAACAGAGAATCTCTGCTCAGCAGGTCCAAAGCTCGTCTGCTTCCAGGCTGCAAGCTGCTTATTCTGCCTGGAAACAGGAGGCTTATGGGTTGCTCAATATTTTCATCACTGTAGCAAAAGTATGAAGAGGCTATGGAGCGCGATATAGACTGTCAGTGCTCGATTCACTACTGCATTACTGCCACAGTAGACTGGAATAACTCCACTGATTTCAATGGTGTTATGCCACTGCAAAACTGGAGTAAGTGCAGAGATGAATCAAGTCCTTGGTACTATTATTAGATGTCTGCCTCAGCCAAACATTTCAAATCGGAAACAGGACATACACCTCCCGAAGGTTCAAGCATAACTGATTATTACATGGTGTAGGCTACTGAAGACAGGTGAGGCTACGTAGAGCGGAACAAATCTGACCTGGAATTTTGGGTTCAATCCATTTCAGAATAGAATAATAATAATGCCTGGTTCTTATATAGCGCTTTTCATCAGCAGATCTCAAAGGAGCCTCATGATCTTTAATATATTAATCCTTACACCACCCATATGAGGTAAGGAAATATAATTTTTATCATTCCCATTTTACAGATGGGAAACTGAGGCACAGAGAAGCTAATACCAGAGTCTCAAAGGAAATCTATGGAGGAGCAGGAAACTGAACTCTGGTCTCCCAAGTCTTAGGCTGGGGCCCTAATCACTGAATCATCCTTTCCCACTGACAAAGATCCATTCAGGATCTGAACTGCCTCAGAATTTTAGGGTATTTAGATTTTGGTTCAAGTCCATTTCTTAAAAGTAACCTTTTATTGTTACTCCTAAGAACAAAGCACTACATGGTAATTAAGAAGGGAGGCTATTTGAATCCTTATAGTCTTACTTTTCAGTGGATCCCTACAGATAACTTTACCCCATGTACAGGAAGAGCAAAGTTTCGGAAAACAAATCTCTCCATCCGGTATGAGCATATGGAGGGCAGAAGATACAAATACAGGTCACTCTTGTGCTTTTTACACAACAGGCTCAACCCCAAATATTCACACCCCATCTAACTGTTCTCTTTTTAAATGATCACAGACGTCTTCATAAAGATACAGAATTTCTGTTCTTCCCCTCTCTGAGTGACTCGGCGCCCCCTCCTCTTTCCCCTGAGTCCCTGTAATCTATTATGACTTTATACAAACTGACAGGGTTTCAACAGCAGTGTGAGCGTCGCCAAAAATGTACCTTAGGCAAACAGCTTTGCATCCAATCTGAAACACTAAGCTGTGTCTGTCCAACCCCTTCCCCCATCCCAACCCAGACTCTGCCACCTGGGATCTAGAAACCCGCCGTTTTCTGACCTGTGATACTTTGCAATGTTAGGCTGCCAGTTGCAATTTGGATACCCTGTTGTCAATTAATAGCAGTTTGTTATTCGGCAGGTGGGTGAAGCACAGTGATGTGCGGTGCCCTCCCAGCACATGACTAGGTTTTCTGATGTTGGGGTGGGGGAGGCAGACGCAGAAAACAGTAAAGGCTGCTAAAAATCTGGACAGGCTCTTGTGATCCAGTAAATGTCAAGTGCTACCAGAGCCCTGAACAGCGAACAGGGTTTTCTCAAAACCTGCTAGAGATGTACACGTAAGCACCTCCTCTCGCTTTGCCAAACTTCCAACAGTCTCACCAGTGCTGTGTAACTCTATCCAATCACAATATTCACTTGGCAGGATGGTACGTTTCTGGGATGCAAGGCCAGGACTGCGGGTGTCATCTTATATGTAAATCAAGAGAGGCTGGGCCTAGCACTTCGGTACATGTCTGGGGGTGACCTGCATACTGGAGGCTAGGCTGAATGTCACTTCACACAGCATATCAGGACACAGTACACACCAGACTGGAAAATTAATGGGGTACAGTTGTCCTACTGTCTGGATTGCACCCTGGGAGATGTCACTCCCCTACCTCCCTTTAATTATATGTGAATGGAAAACAACATCTTTTTCCACCAGAGAAAGTGTAACACTTTGTTGATCCATAACTCATAAACAGATGAACTCTAATCAAAAATACAAGACTAGATACAGACACAAGAACTTTCTAGCCACGAGTACATGGTATGTCTGTCTCCTGTGGTGTTTTGTTCTCATTGGCTTTATCCTGTGAGGGGCTCAGCACTTAGCTGGGAGATAAGGATGCTCTTTACATCTCAGCCCCTCTAAAACTGAGCCTCATTGGTTCAGAACAATGGTTCATTTAACTGCAGGGGCCAGTACCAGATGGCATAGAAGGAATGAACAGAACAGGGCAACCATCGAGGTAGCCAGCCCCTGTCATCCATTCTCAGCCTCTGGCAGTTGGAGGTTTAGGGAGACACAGAGCATGATGTTGCATCCCTGACCCTTGTGGCTAATAGCCACTGATGGACCTGTCCTCCATGAACTTACCCAATTCTTCTGGGAACCCAGTTATACTTTTGGCCTTCACAACATTCCCTGGCAACAGGTTCCACAGGGTGGCTATGTGCTGAGTCAAGAAGTACTTCCTTTGGTTTGCTGCTAATGTAAACACTCTCTGACGCCTGAGGAATTGAGTGAATACACAAGCCAGCGCTTTCCTTTCACCGGCTCCCTATCACCGGTGAAACTTACAGTGCAAAAACTGTACAAGTGTAGACATACCCTATGTGTCTGATTATTCTATTCTTTACTATAGTTTCAACCAGTTTGCCAGGTACTGAAATTAGGTTTACTGGTCTGTAATTGCCAGGATCACCTCCGAAGACTTTTTTTTAAAAAAAAAAATCATCAGCATTACATTAGTTATCTTCCAGTCATTTGGAACAGAGGCTGATTTAAACAATAGGTGACATACTCCACTTAGTATTCTGCAATTTCACATGTGAGTTCTTTCAGAAGTCTTGGGTGAATATCATCTGGTCCTGATGACTTATTACTGTTTAATTTATCAAATTGTTCCAAAACCTGCTCTAATGACCCCTTAATCTGGGACAATTCCTCAGATCTGTCACCTAAAAGAGTGGCTCAGGTGTGGGGATCTCCCTCCCATTCTCTGCAGTGAAGTCTGATGCAAAGAATTCATTTAATTTCTCTGCAATGGCCTGATCTTCCATGAGTGCTCCTTCAGCATCGCAATTATCTAGTGGCCCCACTGACTGTTTAGCACGCTTCCTGCTTCTGATGTACTTTGTTTCTTTGCTGTTAGTTTTTGAGTCTTGGCTAGTTGCTGTTCAAATTATTTTTTAATTTGCCTAATTATATTTTTACACTTGACTTGCCAGAGTTTATGCTCCTTTCTATTTTCCCATAGAAGATTAGGGTTGGAAGAGACCTCAGGAGGTCATCTAGTCCAACCCCCTGCTCAAAGCAGAATCAACCTCAACTAAATCATCCCAGCTAGAGCTCTGTCAAGCTGGGCCTTAAAAACTTCTAAAGATGGAGATTCCACCACCTCCCTAGATAACCCATTCCATCTATCAGTCCTCAGCAGGATTTGCCTTCCAATTATTAAAGGATGCCTTTTTGCCTCTAACCACCTCTTTTACTTTGCTGTTTAGCCACATTGGCATTTTTTTTGTTCTCTGTTGTTTTAAATTTGGGGTATACATTTAATCTGAGCCTCTATTACAGAGTTATTAAAAAATTTCCATGCAGCTTGCAGGCATTTCACTCTTGTACTGTTTCTCTTTACGTCTGTTTAACTAGTTTCCTCATTTTTGTGTAGTTCCCCTTTTTGAAGTTAAATGCTATGGTGGTGTGTTCTTTGCTGTTTCCCC
Organism: Dermatemys mawii; assembly: GCA_007922305.1. Classification (NCBI taxonomy): domain Eukaryota; kingdom Metazoa; phylum Chordata; order Testudines; family Dermatemydidae; genus Dermatemys; species Dermatemys mawii. The sequence goes on from ML677341.1 coordinate 2,900,047, forward strand.
CCCACAGGGATGTTAAATTTAATTGCATTATGGTTGCTATTACCAACTGGTTCAGATACCAGATACATTCACCTCTTCCACCAGATCCTCTGTGCCAATTAGGACTAAATCAAGAATTGCTTCTTCCCTTTTAATTCCAGGACTGGCTGCTCCAAGAGGCAGTCATTAGTGGTATTTAGAAATTTTATCTCTGCATCCCTTCCTGAGGTGACATGTACTCAGTCAGTATGGAGATAGTTGAAATCCCCCATTATTATTGAGTTTTCTACTTTTGCAGCCTCTAGTATCTCACTGATTGCTGATTATTCCTGTTGCTATATTTTTATTATTAGAGCACGGAATTTCTATCCACAGAGATTCTATGGTACAGTTCGATTCATTTAAGATTATTACTATATTTGACTCTGTGCTTTCTTTCACATACAGTGCCACTCTCCCACTGGTGTGATCTACTCTGTCATTCCTATATATTTTATAACCTAGTATTAATTCCTATATATTTAATATCCTGGTATTAAGTGAATGCATATTCAAGTTACTATTTAGCTGTCATGTTTGCCTTGTATAAAGTGAACCAGCATGCTTTTGCTCCAACAAGCTGCAATACTGATGAAGAGTAAATTGTACTATTCTTTAAGATAGAACATGTACTGTAAGAGATGCATATTACTGTATTACTCTGATCATGAAGTGGAATTGCTTTCTTCTCGTCAAACTGAGATGCACATATATTTATTTCTTTAGCTTTCACAGATACGTCCAACCTATCCTCTAGGCACAGCACATGATTTGACTGAAATACATGGCTTTTTATTACACAACCAACCTAAAATGAGAAGGATTCCAAAAAATCAACTTTGCCCACTTCTGCTAGGGTCCAATAGATGGATAAACACCACCTCAGAGTCAAGGGTATCAAAGGATGCTGAGAGATAACAAACTTAGCATGGATATCTAATCTTCATCCACTGATGCAAGGTTCACCACCAATACCAAGCAGGCCATTTCTGTTCTGCACCAAGGTGAAACTTCAGGGTTGAGGCAGGCTGAAGAGGCATGAATACCTCCAGGTATTTCTGGACAACCTTCTTGATATTCTTCTCTCAAAAGAAGAGATTTGAGATGGACAGTCTCTCCAGATACCAGCTTATGTCAAAAAAGCCTTTCCTCAATAAGGGTATAACAACCGTTGCTTTTAAAAAGCTGGCACCTAGCCCTTTCTGAGCACATCACTGGCACTGGCTTCACAGCATCCCCATTGACTTTCACCGGCTGTGTGGGACAAGAATCTAATGCACAGGTTGTTACTCATATGTTCCCCAGCAGCCTTAGTGAATATCATAAGCTGACACATAGTGAAGACTCTTTATTTGTGCCCCCGGGAACCAATTCTGCCACCACAAAGTAATAAAGCCGTGTCTTGATATGAGCAATCTTGTCTACAGATTTCAAATCCTTCACAATGAGAAACACTCCACTCTCACATCAGCTCCAAGGAGCCCTGATTACCCAGAGTTGTCAGCTTCCCAGAACAGTTCCACTGTTCAGGCCTTTGTGGACATAACACCATATACAGAAGTGACAAAGAGTCCTGTGGCACCTTAAAGACTAACTAAAGTATTAGAGCATAAGCTTTCATGGGCTAATACCTACTTCGTCGGATGCATGCAGTGGAAGTATCCAGGGGCAGGTATAAATAAGTAGGCAAGAACCAGGTTAAAAATAACAGGGTGGGTTCAATGAGGCTGAACCAGCTGTTATCTCTAATCAGGGAGGGTGAGGTATTCCTCTAGCAGCTGAACTGGAGGTGTGAACAGCGAGAGAAGAGAAACTGCTCTTGTAGTTAGCTAGCCATTCAAAATCTCTGTTTAGTCCCAAACTGATTGTGTCAAATTTGCAAATGAATTGCAACTCTGCAGTTTCTCTTTAGTCTGGTCTTAAAGTTTTTTTGCTGCAAAATGCTGACCTTTAAGTCTTTCATGGTGTGTGCAGGGAGACTGAAGTGTTCTCCTACAGGTTTTTGTATATTGCCATTCCTGATATCTGATTTGTGTCCATTTATCCTTTTTCGTAGGGACTGTTCAGTTCGACCGATGTACATAGCAGAGGGACATTGCTGGCACATAATGGCATATATTACATTGGTAGATGTGCAGGTGAATGAACCAGTGATGGTGTGGCTGATCTGGTTAGGTCTTGTGATGGTATTGTTGGTGTAGATATGTGGGCAGAGTTGGCATCGAGGTTTATTGCATGGATTGGTTCCTGAGTTAGAGGAGTTATGGCGCAGTATGCTGTTGCTGGTGAGAACATGCTTGAAGTTGACGGGTTGTCTGTGGGCCAGGACTGGCCTGCCTCCCAAGGCCTGTGAAAGAGAGGGATTGTTGTCCAGGATGGGTTGTAGATCACTGATGATGCGTTGGAGAGGTTTTAACTGAGGACTGTAGGTGATGACCAGTGGTGTTCTGTTGTTTTCTTTCTTGGGATTGTCTTGCAGCAGCAGGCTTCTGGGTACACATCTGGCTCTGCTGATCTGTGTCCTTATTTCCTTGTGCGGATATTGTAGTTTTGAGAAAGCTTGGTGAAGATCTTGTAGGTGTTGGTCTCTGTCTGAGGGGTTGGAGCAAATACGATTGTACCTTGGTGCTTGGCTGTAGACAATGGATTGGGTGGTGTGTCCTGGATGGAAGCTGGTGGCCTGAAAGTAGGTGTAGCTGTCGGTAGGTTTTCGGTATAGGGTGGTGTTGAAATTTGGGACTGAATAGAGATTTTGAATGGCTAGCTAACTACAAGGGCAGTTTCTCTTCTCTCGCTATTCACACCTCCAGTTCAGCTGCTAGAGGAATACCTCACCCTCTCTGATTAGAGATAACAGCTGGTTCAGCCTCATTGGACCCACCCTGTTATCTTTAACCTGTTTCTTGCCTACTTATTTATACCTGCCCCTGGATACTTCCACTGCATGCATCCGACGAAGTGGGTATTAGCCCATGAAAGCTTATGCTCTAATACTTTAGTTAGTCTTTAAGGTGCCACAGGACTCTTTGTCACTTCTGCAATTCCAGACTAACATGGCTGCCCCTCTGATTTTTGACATCATATACAGAGAAACTTCACTTGGCCTCCTCGGTTGCTATGCTATACATTTAAAGTTCTTTATTTTAACCTCTTTAATCTAGCAGAAAATGTGGTCCAATGGCTGGAAGCTGAAGCTAAACAAGTTCAGACTAGAAATAAGGTGCACATTTTTGACACTGACAATTAACCATTGGAACAACTTACCTAGGGATGTGATGTATTCTCCACCACTTGACATCTTTAAATCAAGACTCAGTGTCTTTTTCAAAAGATTTGCTACATGGGCTTGAGACAGAAATTACCGGGTAATGTTCTGTAGACCAGTGTTTTTCAAACTGGGGTCTAGGGGGTCCGCAGGCCCCACTGATCAACTCCTCCCCCGAGGGCTGTCCCTAGACATTTTGTTGTCTTATACAGCGCCCCCCTTAGGGGGAGGAGGGACGGGCTGGCCCCAGGCCTCCGCAGGGTGGGGGGCAGGAAGAGGCTGGTGGGGGCAGGGAGGGAATTGCCCCCCCAACACTCACTGGCAGAGTGGCCGGGAGCCGGCGGAGCGGAGTGGGCTGGGGCCGGGATGCTCCAGGTCCCGTCGCCTGGTGAGTGCAGGGTGGGCCCAACCTATGCTGCAGTCCCCCAGGATGTAGCTCAGGGGAAGGGGTGGAGTGGGGGTGAGGCTGGGGTGGAGCAGGGGTGGGAAGAGACGGGGGCGGAGCAGGAGCTTGGGGAAGAGGTGGAGTAGGGGCGGGGGCCCAAATTTCCTGGTGCCCTACATAGCTATGTAGTTTGTGTATAGGTAAGGATGGCCCTGACTCCCCTTCCCTCCCAGTGGCTCCCACACACCGGGGAACAACTGTTCCCTGGGTTGCAGGAGGTGCTGGGAGAGAGAGGTGAGGAGGAGGGATAGGGTGCTTGGGGAAGAGGGCAAAAAGAGGCGGGGAAGAGGAGGGACACGGGTTGAATGGGGGGTGGGAAGAGAGGTGGGGTCTTGGGGAAAGAGGTGGAGTTAGGGCAGGGCCTGGAACTGAGTGGGGGGTTTGCAAGTCCACAGTAAAATTTTAAATCAAAATGCGGGTCCTCGGGTTACTAAAGTCCGAGAACCGCTGCTCTACACTGTGTTATACAGGAGGTGAGACTGGATGATCATAATGGTCCCTTCTGGCCTAAAAATCTATGAATTTACTTAGATTTTAATCTAACAAACTCCATGCTAAAGGATGCCCTAGGATATACATTTAAAGACACAGTGCCATAGGACTTACGAAACATAAATCAACTAAAAGCAGCAGAGACACTTCTTCCTCCAGTTCTCCCACAACAGAACAAATCAGGATTCACTAGACCAAAATGGCTTAATCCCTCCAAACCTTCACTTCATTTTCCCACCAGGCAGGAATCCCACTTTCAACAGCCTCAGCCCTCCACCACCACCGGCTCCAAGAGATGGACTTGCCAGCTTGCGCGGAAGGCGCAGGGGCTATTTTAAATCCAGGGGAACACAGAGGATCGCCTTCCAAAGTAATGGGGCCCTCCTGGAGAATGCCCTGCCACCAGCCCTCTCCTTTGTGTACCACGGTGGACTGAGCTCAATCAGCCGCATTTACCTCAACTATGGCAGGATTAGGGTTCAGGTCCAATTCAGAACAAGAATATGAGCCCTAGTGCTACAGCCACGTTTCACCAATTATGGGTCACCCGAACACCATGGAACTGAGCCATGGGTGTTTTGGAGACACCATTCGAAAGGTTGAGGACAAAAGTAAGTGTCCCACAATATCACTGGGAGAGTGGACAGTATTCTTCTGAGACCCACTGGGCTTCATTGCTCTCCAAGATGGATCATCAGAAAAGATCACACTACTACAGGAAAGGCAAACTAGTGATTCTGAGAACAGACTGCAAAAAATCACAGAGAAAAGAGGTCTAAAACTGTTTAGATCCAAATGGATGACGTGGATCCAAACAGGGCCTGCCCACAATAGCTGCATAGGTCATACATGGGTCCGCTAACTAAGAGCTCAATAACTCCCTAATATTCTGGCTATGCAACTATGGACATACTCAGGGAAAGCAGTAGAGACACTGGTGATTTCATCTTTTCCCTTTAAAAAACACGCACGCACACACGCACAGCAATTAAATGCCAAAGTTAAGGTTCTCATAGTAATTTTCCTGCATTCTCTCCCACAATGCAAACATGAAATATGCACATAAGACATTTAGGAAGGGAAAATTTAGGCTGAATGCCAGGGGAAACTTTCTGACAGAGCAATCTGTTCTTAGATTGTGGAATACTCTCCCAGGGGAAGCAGTGGACAAGCCATGCTTTGAGACATTTAAATCATATTAATTCAGAACGCTGTGGCTGCAAGGGCCATTTTCCTACCTGTCATTATGAGCACGTCACCCCTCTCTTTGCATCCTTCCACTAGGTTTCTCTTTTGTGTCTTATCAAACATAAACTATTTGTCTTCACTTCTAGGCCCTTCATGGCCTAAAACTCTCCCTCTCCATTCACCTATCATCTCTCACGGCGTAGCACAAGGTTGACTTCTGCTTTCAATCAGCCGATAAGGTCTGCCTCCACCGCCCACTTGGTAAATTTTCAAACAAGCCTGTTCATGCTTTCTCCCATCCTGCCCCTCACCCTTGGGAGAAGCTCCCTGTAAACACCAGCAAGATGAATTCACCATCTCCCTTCAAATCCTTCTTTAAAACTCTCCTTTGCTGTGATGCCTACAAAAAACTTGATAATGGTTAGTCTGCTGGTGTGCTGAGACCACTGCTGATCATGCTGGCCAATACTGTTGCGTTGTTTCCTTGTATTCCCTTGTCAATCTACTTGTTTCCATCAGTTGTCTTTTGTCTTACACTTTGATTGTAAGCTCTTTGGAGCAGGAACTGTCCTTTTGTTCTGTGTTTGCATAGCGCCTAGCACAATGGGTTCCCAGTCTATGGCTCCTAGGCACTAAAGTAATACAAACGAATAGTAATAGACTGAATGATACTCTAGTAACTGTGTTAGGAACACTGCTGCTCCTGCAGAGAAATGGACTGGATAACTTAACAGGTTTTCTCTATTTCTCACTTTTATGATACTGCTCAGTTCTGCTGACTATTATTAAAGACATTTTTTAAGGTATTTTAATTTACTCCTCTAAATGGATTTCCATTCACTCACTCCTACCAAGTGAATATTGTCAGGGACATTAGCAACATGATGAAATAGCTTTAGGCTCATGCTGGTTTTACTGTGTTACATACGCAAGAAAAGACATTAGCTTTTACCCTTAATGTACTCTCTTTACTGTTGCATAACTGTATATCACTCAAAAGTGCAAGCACAAGCCATACTCCTCCTTTATTAATCGATACTTATTTGTGCAGGGTAGTATTGAAAGGCCTCATGTCTCAGTTGTATCACATATAGTTCATGTCTCTGGGAGCTACCTTGCCTTTTTAACCGAGCTGAACTGTCTCATCAGCGCAAGTGGCTCTTCTTAGGATTTTACACGACTGTTTTCCAATTTAGAGACAAACTCAGGGCAATGAAACTATTTATTTTCCATCTAATGAGTGGCAGGCTTCTTTCTCCTTTGTAATACCTGCTTTACAACATCATTACCACGCGACAGCACGGCACAAATTGAATATGGCCCATGAAATTAATGATGTTAAGAGGCAGGACATAAATTCTGGGCGTGCAGTGAGGCTCTTTAAAAAGGGTTTCTATACGCGTATCTCAGTAATGGAGAATGAGGGAGCTAGCCCATAATTTTTATAACTACATGTACCTCAGTTTACTGCCTTGGTATTCTTCCCTTTGTCTACAGGGAGTTGAATTTAAAAAGCTGTTATGAAGAACAGAGGAAGCAACACAATGACTAGAGATGACATATCCCTGTGCAAAATACTTCAAGGATTCTTAAAAAGAACATTGGCTGGGCTATTAATTGCGAAGCATCTATCTCCCTCCCTCCAGCCAGGTAGCCAGTTTGTTTTTTCAGGGCTGGGACCATAAGACCAAAAGGACATTAAACCAATAACAAATCCCTAGCTAGAAAGGAAGGGGTGTGACAATCAGGGTCCAGATGCCCCAAAATGAGCTGTTAAATCAACTGATTTAATGCCAATGTGATGTTTTGGGGATCACCCACACCAGTTAGGGGCTCTCTGACCACCTGTCTTGTAACATTGGGGGCCTTTGTGGTGTGCAGCTTTGGCTCAGATCCCGGACACCAGCAGCCACATTATAAGCATAAAGGAGTCCCCATGGTTTCCACCAGCCTAACTACTCTTTGCAGGGCGATGCCAACAGCCCTTCGAGTTCCGAGTCTCCCCAAATACGTCCTCCCTCAGTTAAGGAAGTGAAGGAAAACTGGAAAAACAGAATGAGAATGTGTCACTATGGGGCCTGAGGCAAAAAAGAAATGGCTGCTACCTTATGAGAGACACACACCCAGACAGGCACCAATACAAAGGCCTAGACAGCTAGAGAATGATTACGATCCAGCTTCAACCTGAAGCTAATTGAAATTCAGAGAGTGCAAGATCATCTGAAATAAAATGGCAAAAAAGGAATCTATCAGTTCCACATAGCTCTAGAAATTAGCCCAGCTGAGTTCTGAAGTTAGTAAGAAGCCACCTCACCTAAATTAACAGAGATCATTTGTCAGAGTTTGGAGAGATTGTCCGTTATCTTATTTCAACGTGTCTCATTTGTAAATGCTTACTCTTGGGTGAACAAGTGAGGATAAAGTCACTCATGAGGTAGGCTGAATGGACCCTAGAGGCTCAGGTCACTCAGACTTCACCTGGGTCTGGTGGTCACCAGTCTGGTGGTCTGGGTCAGGTCACTCTGACTTCACCTGGGTGTTTCAATTTTCTGTCCATCGAGCCTCTTAATCTTCCCGCTCCAACCCTAAAGGGGTTAAAACAGCCCTGCAAAGGGCTGCTGCTGGAGAAAAGCAGCCCAGCAGAGGATTGTAGCTGGGAAGGGGATGGATAACAGCTGGGCTGATAGGGAAGGCAGCCACAGCTGTAGCCAGGGTAATCAGGGCCCAGCTAGCCCTTACAAGAGGGCAGTGGGCCAGAAGGAGATAGATACTCTCTCTAGCTACCTGGAGGGAGTGGGACCTGGCTGCCTAGAAAGGGAAGAAGGTACCTAGGCTAGGGCAATACCGGGGAAGCAGCAGGCTGAGCGGGGGACAGGCCTGGCATCCTCCCAGGCTGCAAGCCTGACACAGAGGCTCAAAAGGGTACTGGGATTAGGTGAAGGCAGCAGGCCCAACCCCCCCTTGCCTGTGATGACCGGCTATGACAGTGCAGTCTGCCCCAGGGAGTGGGGGCTGTGTGATGACTGGCAGTAGCCCATAGGCTGAGGCAAGGTGGGATTAGGCGTGGAGGTTCTCCAGGGAGGGGAGACCTACGGAGAGTAGGGTTTACTGCCTTGGGGGGCAGCACCCCAGCTAAGGGGGCCCCAGGGTCTGGGAAGGACCCTGGGCTAGTGATAGGCGGGACATCAACCTGCAGGGGATGCTCTGGAGGCCGAAAGAGCCGATTCTCTGGAGGACCGGCAGGAGGCACCGCAGGGGTGAGTCCTCGCCTTGTCACAAACCCAATATGCCTCGAAAACTGTTCAGTGCTTTGAAGTTTCCACATGGGAAGGACTCCCTCTGAGGGAACGGGGATAGAGCAGAGTGATACAAGAGGGTCTTGGGATGGTTAAAATGGATTCAAATTATAGTAGGAGCCACTACGAATATCAGCATTGGTTTCTGCAGTGAAATTACAGCTGTGTCAGTCACAGGATATTAGAGAAACAAGATGGGTGAGGTCATATCTTTTATTGAGACATTACTGCGATGTTTTCTGTATTTTGATTTAAAAAATTACAAACATCACAGTACATTTAATCACCACAGGATGTATATGTTGATTTTTTTTAAATGGCAACCACTCGAAAAATGGCTTTGTGCAAGAAGTCTTAATTAGTTGATAAAAAAGCAAGTAACAAAAGAGCGATTACAATAGCTCAAGGCAAATCTGCAGTAGTCTTTCTTTAAAATGAGGATGTCAGAGAGCAAAGAAAACAAAATACACCAATATACTTTTCAAAAGCCAAACATCAGCTGTATTCTCTGGACAGAGATCTATAACTCAGCAGACAGTTACACTTTTGCCAATCTCTTATTACAATTATTCCAGTTATAACATGTTGCCACACACAGTCTGGTCCTGCCAGAGTAGGGCCTGGAGATTATCATTGACAGCTATGACTAATGGGCCATCAACAACTAACATCTCCTGGAGAGTCGCCCTCAGGTAGAAGCAGTTGGGTTCTACATGTTTATGTTGATCTTCATTTACACGCCAGTGCCCGCAAACAAAGACAATCCTAGAACTGTCTGGAGGATGACAATTCCGTTTTGCTGAAACTTTTGAGGTTTCAAAATTTGTTTCCGTTCTGCAGTGGATCAAAACCAAAACCGTGAGAACATTTTCACAAAACTGTAATTGTGTCAAAATGTCTGGTTTTGGACCGAAGTGTGGTGGGTGGGTGTCTGCTTGATTCAGAGCAGTTTGTGAATCTGAGACTCCCATACCCCAGACAAGTGACCTATTTGTGAGGCTATATAGTGTGAGAGTCTGTCTCCCCATCCTCCTCCCTTCCTTATGAAAATGTTGTCAAAACCAACAGGTCTGTGAAATGTTTCGGTTTCAACAAAACATGTTCTGACCAGCACTAGACAGAACTCTTTTCAATGTAATCAGCAATACTTTCTCTGTCCTTTCCACGCACAATTTAGTTTGTAAGTAAACAGAGAGGTTACTAAGTAGTGCACAGGTCTGTACAGTACTTAGCGCAAAAAGAAAAAGCCCATATTACAAAAATACCAATCCAAATTCCCTTAGCCTTGCGACATATTCAGGTGTTAAAAGCGGTCTGCATTTAATTCATGGCTTCATGGATTTTAAGTCCAAAAAGGATCACTTTGATTCTAGTGTCACCTCCTACATAAACACGCCACAGAACATAAAATTCATATAGACTTTTTACCATTTATATCAGTGGTGGGCACCCTGTGGTCCATCAGGATAATCTGATTGTGCGTTGCAGGCTGCCCATCACTGATTTGTATCCTTTGTTGACTTTTTGCATTTTCCGAAGCTAGGACAACAGCAAGTCATTGGTGACTGTGTTTCTAATCAGCTGCACTTGCTGATGGTTCAGGGAGAAGGCTAGCACAACATGGCCATCCCTTGGTTCATAACATACCAGATTGATTTTTAACATCCTAACACTCCACCAAAAAGCCATGGAAGGGGAGAAAAACTTGTGTGTTGGTTTTGGGGATGAACAGATATGAAGGGGAATTTACTCAACACATGTAGTCTGGTGTTCTACACATCGAACAGCTGAGCAGATCACGATTTTCCCTGCATTAACTTACTGGATTTTGTGAAAAGAATCGACAACAGTTTGCTCTATCTCATAGCCTGTGTTCAAGCAGCATCAGTTAGTGGTGTTTGTTTACATAAACCACATGGTGCTCCTGTTCTGATTCAACCAACATAACTCTTATGATCAAGAAATGGTACAGAAGAACCCCACCAGGTCTTATAGTAATTACTACCTCTTCCTAGGAAACTGTAAGATTTATGGGTTGGGTGCAGAGTTTAAATGGTATTTTCTCTTGCCAGATATTACAAATGGTCAGATTCAGAAAACCGTACTCACGTTGAATAGCACTTCACTCCATAAGTGATTCTATTGTGGGACCATTTGCAAAATAAGGTGCTTCTCAATGTGAGTAATGGTATCAGAATCTGGATCAAGATACATACATGTGCAGATGCCATCCTAGCTGAGGAAAGGTGTGGATATAGTGCCTTCTCTGGTTTACTCACTAACTGTGCCGGATCTCTGGCAAGGTGTTTGTGTTAAGAAACAAGTGCTATCCCATGTAAAACGTGATGCATTTATGGTCTGTAATTTTCTGTCATCAACAGCAGCCATTGACAGAAAGCAACTATGTGTACGATCAGTCCTAGATCCCTAAATAGTGCATTCAGGTCATTGTCTGGCTCATTTAATCACCTCGTGACAGAGCTCAGGTGATGAGTTTTGGGAATGCTGTGCCATTACTGTGGTAATTAGCAGGATGCCGTCCCACACAAGACATACTCCTGCCTTAGAGCTAAATACTTGAAAGCACAAACTTAAAACTGTTGGTAAAACTCAAATCTCTCACAAGTTTGCAGAAAAATTACTACAGATGGGGCATGAGCCTGCTGAAACAGATTTATTGTCAAATCTGCTTTCAAATTGGAGATGAGGAGAGGACAACTCCTTCAGAAAGGCAATAGGTCTGGTTTGGAGGAAAACCTGTTGATAAATGTTTATACTAAAGGTCAGGTCATTTTGCTCAGTATAGCACACTGAAAGTACACACACTGAGAAACATTTCTTACTATAGATAAACTCTGAACTAGACATGTAATGGAAACAGTTTTGTTTCATTCATGTCTGTCCCCTTCTCCACCCACTCATGACAGGATGTACCAGAATGCTTGGTGGCATCCATCCTGATGTCAAGAGAGACATTATAGATGATCCCAGCAGTAGCAAAACTGCCGTAAAAGACCAGACAGGAATTCCCAGCCCGGGGGGGCGGGGTAGACAGACTGGGTCACAGGCCAGGATACTAAGCCACGAACACAGAACATAGCAGACAAGCCTCCTTCTTAGTGGAATCAAACAATTTACTCTCCTCCTCTTCCTCCCCTGCACTGCATGCAGAGAGACGTCCACCTCCTGCCTACTCTCCACAGAGCAAAAGCCTCTAGCCCTCTTCTAACCACACACTTCCTCTCATAGCATAATGGATACTTGGTTATACTTTTGGACATAGCATCCCAATTACAAACTATGCCACCTTGTCAACAGGATCTGTCCACAGGCTCAGAAAATGCCCAAATCAACCAAAAAAAGAAACTAAACCTTTGTTCAATTGCAGTTCAGTGTTTACCATCTAGTGATGAATGTTCCCGTGTGAACTTGCTGCAGTGAATAAAGATGATTGGAAGTCAGCTCTTACACTGTTTACGTTACTATCCGTCTTATAACCAGATAGTTTACGTTACTATCCGCCTTATAACCAGAGTGAAGAAACTCCAAGAACTGCATGCTTGCAAACCCATGTTTTAGAAATACTCATACGCTCTGCTTGAATGTGTGTAAGAAGTAGGTCTTTTCCCCTCACCCTCTTCAAAGAAAAAAAAAATCACAGAAATCAGAGATGGAAGAGACCTGTTGGGTCAATTCATTACAAACCATGTCTAATAATGATGGAAATCCTATTGCTCAGGATATTTAAAACTAGACTGACCAAAGCACTGGAATACATGCAGTCAGGGGCTATCCTGCTCTTAGAGGAGATGGGCTGAATAGATCTTTTCCACCTCTGACTTCTATGATCCCCTGATAGTTGCCACTTCCAGAACATATGGCTCTCTACAGTATCTTTTAGAGTTCTCCCAGGCAGTTATGGATTGCACAGAATAAGCATTTTGTTTTGTCTTTTGCTCATCCATTATTTCCTCCATGCTAATGACAGTCAAGTTATTGTCCTGTGAATAAATCCATTAGGTCTAAGCAATGTTGGCTGCAAGAGAGAAATCGAGGGAGCAGGCGAAGCCAAACTTGGCGTCAGCTGAGCACGGGTACATTCATCCACAAAACATTCATCCATTAACCAAACAGCAGCATTTCCAAACCCAGCAGGTCACACCAGAGCCCTGCTGGGAAACAGAAATTAACTCAGAATGGAGACAATTTATCTTTAGCCTGCTATCATATTTGCAAGGACTCTCTGGCAATGCAATGCTGATAAGGGCAGCGATTGCTCCAACAACTGAGCCATATAAAACAAAAGCTTATCGGGGAGCCAGGTAGCACTTAAGATCGGTGCAACATCTTCCAACCTCTGGGACATGTACTTTAAATGAGGTAAGAGCAGAGGAGAAATTTGCCTCTCTTGGCAATGTGCAGGTGAAAACAATGGCAACAGATTTAACTCAGTTCCACTGATGAGGATCAATTATGCTAACTCAATGAATTATTTGTCTTTTTTAAAAAAGGTATGAGAGTGGAGCATTCTGGCTACCCCTAGAAAGACAAGGCCTGGATGGAATGCAGCCTTGATGATGAAGAGGCAATGAGATTGGTCAGTGCTTTGGGGGAGTGGGACACTTGGGATGAGGGAATAAAGTTGACAATATGAAGCAGGCCAGTTGACTCAGTTTCTGAAGTTGAAGCAAAACTTAAAGCAGTCCGATTGCTGCTGTTGGATCAGAACAGAACATAATGTGTTTGTACCAACATTAGGGAGGAAACAGTTTGTTTAAAAATGCTTGTAAACGCTTAAAAGGGACAGCAGGGCCAAGGATGTGTTATACAAAGCACCATCGCTTTGCACTTGTGTCACCTTCCACCTACGGATCTCAAAGTGCTTCACAAATTGATGCATTAAGCCTCCCAATGTGCCCCTGAGGTAGGTAAACTCTATTTGACTGATGGGGGAATGGAGGCACAGAAAGGGTAAGTGACTTGCTCAAAGACATGCAAGTCAATGACAAAGCTGTGGGAAAACCAACAAACCTACCCAAACATGGGAATCCTGACTTCTAGTCCTGTGCTGCAACCACAACACCCTCCTTTTAATACTTTGCATCAGATGCGGAGCCGATCCCACTGTGAAATGGCGTTTGTCAATCAGCGCGTGCAGATCCTGAAAGTCTGCTCAGCAATGGGTCTGAACAGCGATGCTCCAGAGTCTGACAAGATGCTCCTCAAAGAGCAGTACTGCCAAACCCAAGCATTCAAATATAAACAAATGACAAACAAAACACACTGATGACATTTATTTTCAGCCTGAAATGTACCCAGTGTTTTACAGAAGCAGCAAGGGGAACTTCACACCAAGGACACAGCCCAGTAGGCTAAGCAGAATGGTGCTGGCATGTTGTGCTGTCATTTGAAGGTCAGAGGTCAAGATGAAGTGAGTTCCCTTGCTAACAGGAGAAGCTGCTAAGGGTGTAAATTCTGCACTGAGGAGAGTGGAGGAAGCGCCTGGAATCCCTCCCCTCACTGTGCTGTTGATAAGCTGAATCCAGCCCTCTTTTAACATACTGTAAAGAAGGTCATCTCAAAGTGAGGTCTAAGTGAGAGGAGGGGTTTCAGACAATGTTCCCTCTAATTTTTGACAGGCCATGTGCGCAAAAAATTTCTTCTGTGCAAATTTTTGTGCTTCTGTGCAAATATTTGTGTGTGCGGTGTTTCGCTGTGTGCGCAGGGTTTAGGATCTGTATGCACGTGTACACGTGCACAGCTTAGAGGGAACACTGGTCTGAATTAAAGGAAAATATTACTGTTCTCCTTCCAGAAAAGTCACTTCCTTCATTTCTTATAAAGTGAAACCAATATTGGAGGGGGGAGGGGACAGTGAAGAGAAATATGGTGACAATAAGAGGGCTTTACATTTTCAAGTGTCCACTGGTATCAAAGATTCTCTTGAAGGCCCTGAGAGCAGAGCAGTGCTTCCTAACTAAAACACTGGCCCACTGCATCGAAGGAGTGAACTGAATTCCTGTAGCTCCAATTGCCTTTCCCTTGCAGTTTTATGAGGTGTGACCAGAGTGGGTCAGATCTAATCTAAACTTCCTCTCTTACAGTCCTTTCTTTGCTCCCGCGCTACAAAGAGAGAGAGCAGGGGGAAGGCAGATTCACCTGAGACGGCCTAGCCCACCAGGCACTGAATGATAGTCTTTGGAAACAAAGCCATCAGGCTTTGTTTCCAAAGACTATCATTAACAATTAATTGTTAATGAACAAGTTTAAGAACAACTTAAATTGTTTAAGAACAACTTAAACAAGTTGTTCTTATTGCTAAATAAATATATTTAGCCTTCCAAAAGGCCTAGGACAAGGTCCTGAGCAGGAAGCTACTAGTGGTCATGAAACAGGAGGCAAGTATTGTTATGGACCAAAAAAGTGGGTAAGAGCCAGAAAGCAAAATGTAGGATTAAAGGGTCAATTTTCATCATAGTCAAAAGTTAATAACAAGCGCATTAAAGTTTTGTACTAGGTCCCATGTTGTTTACTATATTTGTTAATGATCTGGAAAAGGGATAAGGCAGCAAAATCTGCAGATGATACAGTTAGGTTAGTCAGAATTAGAGGGGACTGTGAGGAGCTTCAGACAAACCTAACCAAGTCAGGTGAAGGGATAACATGATGGCAAATGAAATTCAGTGTCGATAAATGTGAAGTAACGTACAGTGGAGGGAAAAAATAAAGTACTCACACACCTTCCAGGGCTCTAAATCAACTGTATCAACTCAAGAAAGAGACTTGTGTCATTGTAGATAGCTCAACAAATATCTCTGTTCAGCTGCGATCCAAAAATGCTAACGACTTTAGCATGCATAATGAATGCAATAATGAATGATATGAGAATACTATTCTGCTTTTATACATGGTGTGGACTCACCTGGATATTGCGGGCAGTACTTTTCACGCAATATCAAAAGGATATTGCTGAACTAGAGAGGGGGTTCAGAGAAGAGTGATAAGAATGATCAAGTACCCAAGAAAAGTCTCATATGAAGAGACTGAAAAGACTGGAATTGTTCACCTTAGAAAGGAGTCGAATAAGAGGGGACATGATAAAAGTGCTTAACAATGAACAGAACAAAGAAGATAGATGAGGAAAGTGAATCTGATCCTCCCTGTCTCAAGAAATAAGGGGATATTCAATACAATTAAACAGTGGGAAATTCAAAACTGATAAAAGGAAATACTTTTCTACCCAGAATGCAGTTAGACTCTTTGTGGAACTTACTGTCACAGGAAATCACTGAAGCCAAGAATTTAGCGAGATTCGAAAAGGGACTGGATGTGTATATGGATATCAAGAATATCCAGAGTTGTTATAATTAATAATAAACATTTCGGAAGGGATATTATATTAAATCTCCGGTTCACCGCTTAAGCCAATCTCTAACCATTAGAGACCAGGATGAGACCTATTGTGGAGTGGGGGAAACATCTTATCCCACGTGTGCAACTCTGAGGTTCATCTGAAGCACCTGCTCCTGGCCACGGTCAGAGACAGGATGCCGTATTAGGTGGCGCATCTGATACAGTATGAGAATTGCTATGTTCCTAAATGCTTTATTTCCAATGAGCTTAGATGTCACCGGGAGGGATGATAATTATCAGGGTCTTTTCAGGAGCATTTTTGTCACATAGATGCACCTGTCATAGTCTGGGTGCTGCTGCTGTTGTTCAAAGCCATTGTTTGAAAGTTTAAAGATTGAATAGGAACAAGCAGCAGGACACCTATCTGAAAGGCTTCTAAATGCACTGTAGTGATTGTCAGAGGTGCCAAGTGTTTGCATCTCCTGTTAATGCCAAAGGCAGTGGTGGGTGCTGATCTGTTCAGGAAGTTATGCCCTCAGATTCTCAGTAGACAACGGCCCGGCCTGTGCTAGGCTGCACCATTATAAGTGACATTGAACTTTAAGTGGCATCATTTGGAAATGAGAGCGTCTTGTTAAACTTATATTTTGCTCTTTACCTTTCTATTTTGATTGTAAATGAACACATTTATTTTTAAAAGGACAGGTAAATTAGAATGGAAGTTATATTTAGAACAAGCTAAAGGAAATACTACTGCAGACAATGTAGTTGGCCTGAGGAAATCATTACTACTGGAGATTGATCTGTTACTCTGTGGAGTTTTAAAGTAGGGGAAAATAGGAGGAATCAAATCTCAGGCATCAGCATAAATTGTTCTTTGAATGCACAGAACTTGTACTGTTATCCAGGCAGACTGTAGATTTTATCGTTATCCTCACTGGCCACTCCTGGAAGAAGGATACCAAATGAGATGGACCTGTTGTATGATTAAGTGTGGCACAATACTGCACTAACAAGACCAATGATCAGATCTTGCTGGTAGACAAACTGGGAAGGTCTACACTACCCACCGGATTGGCAGATAGAAATCCATCTTTTGGGGATCGATTTATCGTGTCTCATCTAGACGTGTTAAATCGATCCCCGAGCGCTCTCCCGTTGACTCCAGAACTTCACTGCACCGAGAGGCGCAGGCGGAGTCGATGGGGGAGTGACTCAGCGTTGTGAAGACGCCAAAGTAAGTTGACTTGAATACGTCAACTTCAGCTACACTATTCACGTAGCTGAAGTTGTGTATGTTATGTCGATCTCCTTCCCCACTAGTGTAGACTGGGGTTCTGTTCCTAGACATTGAAGGCAGAGTAATAGGCCAAGTGTATTGAAGCCCTGCACTGTATGTCTCCACTTCCTAAGAATCCTTCTGAATATCCTTCAGTGAGCCCTGAAGGTACCTTGGGTAAAACCCTGGTGCCAATGAAGACAATGGCAAAACTTCTGCTAATAAAGGATCCTGCTATTTGAGACAAGGATTTTTGGCTGCAATTGTATCTTATTGTTGTTCACAGAATGCAACAAAGCAAAACCTGCTATTGGCAAAGATGCACAGAATAATGTAGGATCTACTTATTGGATGGAGGGCTCTATCCTGGTAAGCAGTGACTCAGAAAAAAGATTTTGGGGTCATGGTGGATAATCAGCTGAACATGAACTGCTAGTGTGCCACTGTGGCCAAAAAAGCTAATGTGAACCTGGGATGCATAAATAGGAATTTTGAGTAGGAATAGAGAGGTTACTTGTGCACTGGTGCGACTGTTGCTGGAATACTGTGCCCATTTCTGGTGCCAGCAGTTCAAGAAGGCTGTTGATAAATTGGAGAGGGTCCAAAGAAGAGCCATGAGAATGATCAAAGCAGTGGACTCAAAGAACTTAGCAAAGGGAGTTGGTGGGGGAGGGGAGAACTTGATTACTGTCTATAAGTATCTGCATGGGGAACAAATATTTAACAATGGGCTCTTCAATCCAGCAGTGAAAGGTAAAATACAGTCCAGTGGCTGGAAGTTGAAGCTAAACAAATTCAGACTGGAAATAAGGAATACATTTTGAACAATGAAAATAATTAACCATTGAAACAATCCATCAAGAGCCACGGTGGATTCTCCATCATGGACAAATTTTAAATCAAGACTGGATGGTTTTCTAAAAAATCTGCTTTAGCAATTAATTTGGGGAAATTTCCATGGCCTGTGTTATAAAAGAAGTCAGAGTAGCTGACCACAATGGTCTCTTCTGGCCTTGGAATCCATGAATCCAGGAAGAAACTTTTTTTTTTTAAAACGGGTAAAATTAAAATAAACAAATAAACAAATAAAATAGTGGCTATTAGTACTGAACCATATTGGAATCAAGCCTGTTATTATGTACCATTATAAAAACAGAGGGATTTTCCTAATACCAATATCTAAGTCTTATCCATGTGTTGGTAAAATACATTAAAATAATAATCAGTCAGAATACTGCAATTCATCAACCCATCGTTATAATTTTGTGGTTGCCCAAAACGCAGACCCATAAAACAGAATCCATTTAATCTTCTTTTGCTGACACGCATTTGACTTACGCATAAAAGATGTACAGAAGATCTGGAAATCTCATTATTCCTACATTAAGAGAGATGGAGCGTGTGCGCTCAGGAAAATATTATTTATAGCCACGGTGAAAGCCAAGCATAGCACTGCAGGCATTCTGCCAAATTCCTTCACACATCTGCCAATGCATCTCAGTCGTGGGCTAGAACATCTCCTCCTGTTCCAGTTCTGAGCCTTTCACAGGGCTCTACCAATGTACCTTAATCCTGCCTTCCAGCGCTGGACCCTTCACACAATTCTGCCAAAGCACCACAGTCTAGATTTGGAACATCCCATGCCAATGGCTCAAGCATGGATTTTTAAATTAAAAAAAATGTATAATTTAAATGTTCTACATCCAAAACAGCTGCCATCATTTTAGAAGTTTTACAAGATTTGCTTTTTATTTGAAACCGTTTCTTTGAGTACGTATATGCAATGCAAAGCCTTTACAACTTCTAAAGCAGCTTCTGTGATGCTGTCCTTTCAGGGGCGAAAGCCAAGACAGTGGCACATGAGCGGTGGGCTGGAGACTTCATCAATCCCCAATACTTTTAAAGTAACAGCACCATACATTACGGAGTCTGTATTTCTCTTTCCTGGTTGTTTATTAAGAAATATATTTAAGGGAACACAAGATCTGGTCCTTAAAGAATTAATGTGCTCTTGGTGGTGGTAATTTTGTCCTTTGTGTTACTTTTACTTATACACATACACACATTTTTCCTGATTTCCTAACTTTGCCATGCACAAAGCTGCCCGTACACACTTAAAACAAAGGTCAAACCTTGAAGTTCTTTGTCTTTTCAGTCCATACCCTGGCGAACGTCCCACTGAATTCAATAAGTGAGAGCTGATTAAAGACTGAGTAAGGACTTGAGGATTTCACTCTATCTTAGCAGACCCTATTTATTTTACACAGAACACATTTACAGAAGCCAATCAAGGAAAATTGCAGTAATCCATTTAGGCCAAGGTACAAAAAAAAGGGCAGCAAAAGGGTCAAACAAAAACATGCTTTTATTGACCATACCTACCTATATATTCTTATGCTACCTTCTTAATCATCCACTAAGCACAGGAAAGATACATAAACATTTTACTGCAATAAACTGAAAAAATAAATATCATCTATATTTAAAGGCTCTGGTATTTTTCTTCCTACAGCAGTTCTCTAAAGTTGATTGAAAAAGCAATTACTGTACTCAGCTTTCTATGCCACTTCCATTTTCATTTTCCTTTTCCTTTCATAAAAGCCTGGTTCATGAAAACAAACCAAGGAGTTGGAGGCTACATTTTATCAAGCATTTATGAGACAGCCAGGAGAAAGGAGCTGTTGGTATTGATCTAACTGAGGAACAGTGTCAATCACAAAGATTCAAAATGGCCGAGGTTGTGCGATGACTGCTATTATTTATTATTATAATAAATGCAAGTGGGGATTTACAAAAAAAAAGCAAAATTATGGGAACATAAGCAAAAAAAGAGAGTTAATCATGGGGCATGTATTGACACTTATAATCACTTTTATATTCCCATTGTTAATGATACTAGGCAAACACAGGGCTATAAGCAACACAGCAATTGCCGCTCCTATGCCGAGTCTCTGTACAATCAACTTGGGGTGTGAAAGCAAGAGGGCTTTAGAGAGATAGAACTACTTTATGGGGTTAAAGTTCTCACTGGAGGCAAACTTTTGCAATTTGTTGCAAACCTGGTGGCGAGTTGCTGCTAAGTGCCCTCAACTCTAAGGGGGTTGAGCAACCTGAGTTCCTTAAAGGATGTGGAGAGTGTTCATCACATCACAGGGCAGAGTCCACTGTTCTGATCTTTGGAGTCACCGATCTTCACGAGCATGTCATAAAGCTCAGGGTTTCTCTCTGCAGCTCGAGTCTCTCTGTGAAGTTTGCTCCTCTGTCCTTTACTGTCATTTGCCTACTTACACAATTCTTCAGTAGCCAAGTATTATGGCTAATTCCACAAAACTCTCAGAATCCATCACTGTCATGACAAATGTCCAGACTTACCATACATTATACAGGCAAAACAAGTGCTTTCCTATCCTCGTTCTCTTGCTTTTGTGCATTAAACTGTATGAAGATGCCAATATATGAAACCAAGTGAAATTAACTAATTTCTGTCGACTTCAATGCCAAAAAAAAAAGAGGACAATATTGTCCTGACATGGTCTGACATGAGAAACTGAGCTGTTAATCCATTCAAGTAGACACCTGATTCCAACTCCTTGACTACACTGAGCTGAATATTTTGACTGGCTATCTGCTGATTTTGCAAAGGCTCATCTGTGACTCTAGATTTCAGTGCTCTGGCACTAAGTGCCCTGCATGAAAGAAGTGGGAAGAAGAAAACAAGCAAGACTTCTCCTCTCAGCCATGTTATTGACAAGGATGCTTGATGCTTCCTGAGTACATTTCATCTGAAGATCTCAAAGCACTTTGCAGAAAAGAGAGGCTACCTCACAATGATGATAGGGAGACCACTATTACCAATTGCAAATAAGTGAAGAGACAAAGCGAGACAATGGCAAACACAGAAGTAGAACACAACTTTCCGGGCCCTGCATAATTCAACTCCCTCCCCTACTTAACCACCCGTGTCTGTTTGCATGTCACTTCCTCATGTCTCTTCTGCTCTGATAATGCTGCTAGTCTTGAACATATCATCTGTCCAGTTCCAACACAACATCTCAGTATGTTCTTCTACCCCCCACTCCTTATGTATGGAACATCCTCCCAGACCTTATCTGCTAGGTCATTATCCTGCCTTCTTTCTTTGAGGGGTCAGCAAACATGCACGAGGGAGGTCCACTGGATATAGCGTACATGGACCTTCAGAAAGCCTTCAACAAAGTCCCTCACCAACGGCTCTTATGCAAACTAAGCAGTCATGGAAGAAGCAGAAAGGTCATCTAATTGATCAGTAACTGGTTATAAGACAGGAAACAAAAGATAGAAATAAATAGTTTTCACAAAAAAGAGAGGTAAATAGTGGGTCCCCCAAGGATCTGTACTGGGACCAGTGCTGTTCAACATATTCGTAAATGACCTGGAAAAAGGGGGTAAACAGTGAAGTGGCAAAATTTTCAGATGATACAAAATTACTCAGAATAGTCAAGTCCAAAGTAGACAGCGAATAGTTCCAAAGAGATCTCACAAAATGGGCTGACTGAGCAACAAAATTGCATATGAAATTAAATGTTGATAAATGAAAAGTACTGCACATGGAAAACATAATCCCAACTATATATACAGAATGATGGGAACTAACTTAGCAGCTACCATTCAGGAAAGAGATCTAGTTCTCTGAAAATAGTTGTTCAGCATGAAGTGGCAGTCAAAAAAAAAGCTAACAGAATATTAGGAACTATGAAGAAAGGGTAGATAATAAGACAGAAAGTATCCTAATGCCACTATAAATATCCATGGTATACCCATATCTTGAATACTGCATGCAGTTCTGGTCATCCCATCTTAAAAACAAAACATTAGCATTGGAAAAGATACAGGGTAGGGCAACAAAAATTATTAAGGGCATGCAACAGCTTCAGTATGAGGAGAGATTAAAAAGACTGGGACTGTTCAGTTTACAAAAGAGACAACTAAGAGGGGATATGATAGAGGTCTATAAAATTGTCAATGGTGTGGAGAAAGGGAATAAGAAAGAGTTATTTACTACTTCACGTAACACAGAAACCAGGGGTCACCCAATGAAATTAAACAGCAGCAGGAACAACAAAAGGAATTACTTCTTCACACAATGCAGTCAATCTGTGGAACTCATTGCCAGGTGATGTTGCAAAGGCCAAAACGATAAGATTCAAGAAAGAATGAGATAAGATCAGAGAGAATAGGTTCATTAATGGCTATTAGCCAAGATAGTCAGGGATGTAACCTCATGCTTTGAGTGTCCTTAGCCTCTGAATGCAAGAAGCTGAGAGTGGATGACAGTCGATGGATCACTCGATGACTGCCTATTCTATTCACTCTCTCTAAAGCAACTGGTGTTGGCCATTGTTGGAGGATACTATACTGGGCAAGGTGGACAATTGGTCTGACCCAGTATGGCTGTTCTTAGATTCTGATGTTATGTGCAACTCCTCTTGAAGATCTACTCTTACCATGATGTTTACAAGAAATCAGTCAATTCAGAAACAGCAAGTATGGCGGTATATGGGGATAGTCCACATATCTAATTTTTCTACAAAAAACAGCCTCTGATTTATCAATATTGTATCATCAAATCACAACCAGTCATCACTGGTAACTTATAGCCTTTTCCCCCTATACTTTGTACATTTCATCTTGTTAGACCTTAAAGTTTTCAGGGCAAAGGCTGCATCCGCCTTTAGATGTAAATCACAATATATAATAACCAACATACTATTCTTCCTTGGGCTCAGTAGCTCTCTCATATCCTGAAGCCAAGTTCAACCTTCAAGCTCCATTTGATAATTAACAGCAAAGCAGGTGAACAGGCATGCCAGAATAACCCAGAGAATGGAAATTAGAAGCAAAAATGAAATCAACAAACCCCATGCTTTCCATTGCCACAGTACATTCAGGGCGAGCGGCTCCCCTGTCATTATTTCATTACAGCAATTTCAACACTTGCTCCTGCTAAGTTATTAAAAAACATTTTAATCATTTTCCAGGCACAACAAACTCTCTCATTATCCAAACATGGAGCAGCACCAAATGATATGGTGAGAAAATTTGCTTTAAAAAAAACCCCCAACATAACACTCACATGTACATCCATAAATGAAAGATCAAAAATTTCAGGAAGGAAGGCAGGTGACTTGCTGGAATTGTGGCTCTTTGAGTGTATTGCCACTGCAAATCCTACCTCACTGTGGAACTGAGCATGGGTGAGAGGCTATATAAGGACCTTGTGGCCGCAGGCTCAGTTCCATAAATGGGGTACCAGAGGCTACCACACAATTTCCCTCTTCACCCTCTAACAAGCCCCATATATGATGGGGGACTGGTGAATTCGTTCATTTGTTTTCCTATTTAAATAAAACTGATTTCTTATAACCAAGGGACCAAAACTATTTGACTGAGTCATTCAGTTGGATCTCTACTGCTCCTGGGCTTCAAAGCTCAAGATTCTGTGCAACACCCTTGGTCTACCACCAGATTTCCATCCCATGCCCAGTAAAGCCTGTAAAGAGTACTGGTGATGGGGGATTTAACAAACTAGTTGACGAAGGCTTCTTTCTACACATGAACAGGCAGGAATCTGACACACACAACTCTGCCAAGGCCATAATAAAAAGGGAGAAATTCTGATTCCCCGGGGGCCTCAAGTTAGCACACAGTGCTCTCCAGTCGCATAAAGCAGCTCACACTCCATACCATGTGGTGTTGGAGCTTGAGTGGTAGACAGCATACTTGCTTTGGAGGGGGCTTCCGGCCAGTGCAGATCTGGCGGCATTGACAGCCCGGATGCTCCTCCCCTTTGATAATGTATCATCAATTCCATCTTCAGATATAGAACGTAAGCATTACTCTAGCCTCGGACTGATCGACGGATTTGAACCTTTTCAATTCCATTAGTCCGATTCCTTTTATCGCCTACGAAACACTGTCAGACTGAGACCAATGATCGGCAAAACAAATGCGAAGCTACTGATAAATGCGTTTTGTCTTTCCAAGGCTAGATTATTTATGATCAGGAGCTCTTCCTCCCGTTACATCTAGAATGGAGTTTATTCAGGATGCAGCAGCTCACATCATTCCAGACACACATACACCTGTCTGAGCATATTACTGCTGTTTTAAACTCTTGGCTTTGGCTCCCGGTCAAATCACATTTTGCTTTGAAAGTTCTTTTCCTTTCCTTCAAGGTCCTAAAAGTCTGTGGTTCATCCACCTGCCATTTCTCTGTTTGTCTTTTGTTCTGTTTCTGGCCAATTATTAAGGTCAGAATGAGCACGATATTTTATTTTCTCTGCTTCTAAACTTGATTGATGGGGAACCAGGATACTTGGCAACTATGCACGTCAGCTACGGAATATAGTGCCCAATGAAATAAAAAGATGAGCTGTCTGTGTCATTGGTTCAAGACCAGGACAAGGAAATACACACATATGTACACATAATCAATTCACTTCAATTAAATGAGACTTTATTGGCATGATAAGCTATACAAATGTTGCCAGGGGCGTGTTGTTGGTATGCATGTGTGTGTGTGTCTTTCTGTGGTTTTTTTAAGGACCCTCAGGTATCTGCTAGATAATTAAGATCCACCCGTAGATGGACTACAATACTGACACTTCCAAGTAATTAGCACATGTAGAGCGCATTGCAATATTCCAGGCTGAACGTCACACAGGCATGAATGATTGTGGCACTGTCACATCTGAGAGATATGATTATAAACTTCAAAACAAATGAAGATGAAAGAGAGAAATTTCTGTCTGCCACAATCACCTAGAACTTCAGGGGCAGTCAAGATTCCACCAACAAACCTAAGGAAGTGATCTTTGCTGACAAAGGCCAGGTTTACACTACCTGCCGGATTGGCGAGTAGCGATCAGTATTTCAGGGATCGATTTATCATGTCTAGTATAGATGACTCCGGAGGCGCAGGCGGAGTTGACAGGGGAGCAGCAGCAGTCAACACCACGGTGTCTTCACAGCTCTGAAAGTCGACCTAAATATTCATGTAGCTGAAGTTGCATATCTTAGGTCGATCCCTCCCATCCCTCCAGTGTAGACCAGGGCAAAGAGTGGGCAAGTCAGTTCAATCATGGGCAAAGATACTATCCCTGGTCAGCGTGATTCATTGGACTTTTGGGAGGGACAGAAGCTGTTGGAGAAATTTGATGCATGTCACTTTGCTTCCCTTACGTACGACATAAAAAGAGAGAGCAGGAGCAGACACGAAATATCACTGGTTAAACCAAAGACATGTTTTTGGCTTGTCATGCTTAATTCCTTTTTCACACAGTTCTCCACATCACATATTCTGGGAGAGATTTTCAAAGTCATAAAGGGTAATTAGACAGCTAACTCCCACTGATTATCACTAGAAAATGGCTTGCCCAGTGAGCTCAAAGTGTTATGATTCATTCCTTGCAACAAAATATACATTAAAATCTATTCCCAATTGTTTTTTCTTGTAATTACATGGGACACAAGCAGCTATTCAGGGTGAAGTTATTCATACAAACAGGAATCTGATGCAACTGCATATGCAATCCTTTTTTGCACTTTAAGCTTAATAGGACTTAATAGGACATTATTTAGAGTTAATAGGACAGATCTCATCTCATTTGCACTGGTGTAAATCCAGTGCAACTTCACTGACTTCAAGGTCAACTGAAATCAGAATCTGGGATACTGACTTTAAGACACTGTGCTTTAATTCTCTCTACCCTTTACAGCAGTGGTGTCCAATACGTTCGCCACTAGCCACATGTGGCTAATAGGCTATTGAATTGTGGCTAATGCATGTGGCTTTTTTATAATGTGGCTAATAAGAAAAATTCAAAACCACAAGTGTGGCTAGCATCGAATTTCTATTGGACACTGCTGCTTTACAGGAACTACAATCCATGGCAAGTTAACAGAACACAGCATTGAGCAGAATTCTGATCTTTTGATATCAGTTTTACATGGATGTAACTCCCTTGACTATAGTGAGAGATTTCTTTCGGATTTACAGAATCATGAGATTCACAGATTTTAAAGCTAGAAGGGAACACTATGATTCATGCCTCCTGCATAATGTAGACAGAAAATTTCACCCAGTAATTCCTACATCAAGCCTGTAATGACCAGAATCAAGCCATTCATGCATGGTAATACGTGACAATTTCACAATGTCATCTTGGGGCAACACTGGAAAATATCTTTTACCACATGTGCAGTTCACAAAAGCAGATCGCTGTGCAAAAATTACCATTCTGACAGGCTCTTCTGTGCGTGAAAGAGAATCACTAATTTTTAAGTGAAAAGGTCTATTTACAGATTAGTAACAAAAGGGGAAACTTTTAATTTACTGCCTTCTCTGAATTGTTTTGGATGTAATTTAGAACATTATTAACCTTTAAACTGCTAGCAAAGTTTATATACTTTCACAAGAACCTTTATATTCTTGAAAGGGGGAAAAAAATCCATAATGCAGAAATGAATACTCTGATCACAGCACTTTGAGGGTATATTTTCCTGCTTTCTACTCTGCATTTGACAAATACACTCCTTCAAAACGGTGGCAGTCTTTCTGCCCTCGCTCCAATGAATGCACCTTGTCAGTAAGGGGCGGTTCCTGATGTAAAGTAACTTCTTTACCTTTTCCACTTAACAATAGATTAATCTCTCTTTTGTTCTCTGCAAGAGGTAGATGTCACATTTTGAAATATGCTTTTACAACAGATATAATTAAATGTCTAAGAGGAGGGATGGCACAGAAATTAGTGGCGGGTCCTTTACAGCTAAAAAGGCTAACACACGGTTTCTTTTTCCCCCACTACACATCTGCAATTACATTCCACCATGAAAAATGTAATTATAAAAATGGAATTAAAAATGAGTGTGTTGTAGAAGGATTAGTCCTTCGAGTATTTGAACATTTCAAAAGGAGAATGGATTATTGATGACAATTCAATAAATTAGCCATCAATTATTTAAAACACTGTGGCTTTTCTGATTGGGAAAACATTTCAACAACTAGAAATTATAGTGATTCTTTCAGAGTGAAATGCAGGGGTGAAAAAAAAATAAGGGACTTACCAGTACTCCAGAGTCCTGAGCAAGGGGCGGGGCCTCAACCATAAGAGGTGGGGCTTCAAATGAAAGAAGCGGGGTCTTTAAAATCCCAGGCCCTTTAAATCAAGATTTAAAGGGCCCAGGGCTCTGGCTACGCAGCAGCGGCTGGGAGCCCCAGGGCCTTTAAATCACCCCTGAAGATACCAGCTGCAGAGGCAGCTGGGAGCCCTGGGGCTCAAGGGCAATTTAAAGGGCCTGGGGCCCCAGGCCCCTTAAATCACCATCGGAGCCCCACTGTCACTAGTAGTGTTTGTCTGGTTTCACCCCACATAGTTGTTGGAGTATTTGACGCCCTAGATAAAGTACGCCATATGTTGTGATCGACATGTGGAGAATCTATGGGTGGGGCTCTGTGTCTGTCACAGAGGTCATGGATGTTATAGATTCCATGACTTTCCGCTACCCCTGTGATTTCTGCAGCAACCAGTGTGGCTGACCCCAGTCTCGGGTTTTGTCCTATGGGGGTGTCCAGTCACAGGATTCCTTTTGCTTATGACTGTTCATGGGGATGTGGTAGTTGTGTGTAGTGTCGTCTTTCTTGTGAAAGAATTCCTTGTGACAGAGTCGGTGGAAGAATTCTTCTAGTTCTCCACATTTTAGCATGTTATCAGATTCTGTGGTGGGGCTGCAGTTTAGTCCTCTGGAGATTACAAATACTTCAGAGTTAGCCTATACAGGTTAATGATGTTGGGGAGTCATGTTGTGTCCATGTGGTGGGTCCTAGTGACGTGGCTTCTCCTAGAAGTTGCGTTCTATGGAGCTGTTGCGGTTGTAAACACATTTAAAATATGGACTCCTCACCAGAGAAGTCGATTGCATCATGGAAAGGGCTATCCGAATAACCCAGGAGAACCTGTTTCAATGCAGAAAAAAACATCTTCACTGACTGCACACTCCTAGTTTTCACCTCTCACCTCCCACAGAACCTTTACAGGGTATCATCAAACTGTTACTTGATGGGGACCATATCCTAAAAGAAGTATTTCCCAAACCCTCCCTTCTGGCCTTCAAACACCCCCACAACCTCGCCAAGCTAATTATCAGAAGCAAGTTCCCCACAGACCAGGATGTACCGACTGAAAACAGTGCCGAACCCTGCCCAGAACAGCAGATGCAAAACCTTCAGATATACCACCACGACTATGATGATCTATACCCTCCAAGAAACACTTTTTAAGATTCACTGATCCTACTCATGCCTATCAACATATGATGCATCTCATCAAGCACATCAAATACCTCACCAACGAAGGTGTGGGTGAAACTATGCTCTCTAATGAATTCAGACAGAAAAATGATAGAAGACAAAAACATCATATCACCGGTGAGAAAATATTTTTCACAAAGTGATCACTCCATATCTGACCTCTCAGTCCTTGTCCTCCAAGGAAACCTGCACAATGCCATCAAAAGACGAGCTTGGGAATTTCATAACTCTGCTACACATTAAAACCATGTTGCTCATTACAATTTGTAACAAGCCCAACTATCTGCTAAGCCTTAACTGCCTCTTTATTTTAAGTGGTCTCCTACAGCATGTATGAACTTCCCTTATGCTTAACAATCTAACCCTCAATTGCCCACTTCATTTTAAGTAGTCCTACAGCCTGTGTGAATCCCTGATGCTTTAACAATCTGTTCCAACTTGTATTTAGCTCAGACTGGCTACTTTCCCCAGACCTAAAGAAGAGCTCTGTGGAGCTCGAAAACCTGTCCCTTCCAGCAACAGAAATTGGACCAATAAAATATATTACCTCACCCACCCTGTCTGTCTTATGTCACACTATATTACATTATAAATTGGACTTGGGATTCACATTATAAATTAGACTTGGAAGTCACAAAGTGTCTAATTCTGCAAACAGAAGAGGCCAGAGAAACAGAGCATTTCTGCATTGCCCTGAAACAGAGCATTAACATTGGGCTAATTAGTGCACAGAAAGCCCAAAAATTGTTATAGATCTACAAGTATGAGTGCCAATTAAGCTTTCCTAGCAAAAAATGGGGGTAAGCAAGAAAACTCTAGAGTCTTTCTGGTCACAGAACGATGCGTTGAGTTTAAGTGCTGTTTATCAGCATTTGCCTTTGTAGTTATTAGCAAGTGAATGCTAAGGGCATTCTGGACACCGCAGATATGGACATCCATCACAGAAACAGCTACAACTAAATTAAAACATCAGATTAAAAATGAAAAAGTATGTAAGAAAAAAAGGGATCTGGAAGGATGGATATGCGAGGTGGGGATTATTGATGCAGTTTGAACTAAAATGCCACATGCACTTTTCAAAAGATCGGTGCTGGCACTGATGATCGGTTGACAAGGCGCCCTATCTTCCTCTGCACCCTAAACTGCAAAGCTTTAATGGCAAGGCCCTTATGCATTTAACGAGGTAGCAAATAAAATACGCAATCTTCAAACAAATATGAGCACGGCCAAGCCAAATGGCTTCTACGATGGACAGAAGACGATGGCAGCCATTGCTGACACCAACCATGTGGGCTCAGCAGAGGAGGCAAAATGAAGATTTATGAGTGCAATATTTATCCTGTGAAGGCGGCCTGTCTGTGCTGTTTTACTAATTAAAATAATCAATCAATGCCTATGTCCAAGGCTGGGGCAGATGAAAAGTTGGGAATAAACCAAATGCCAAAAGCAGCTCCTAAAAAAGCCAGAATGTGAGGGAAAATAAATTAATAAAACGACTTATGAGGACGTTTTACTGCTTTTACTGGTCTAGTGATTGCTCAGTGAATTGGCACTAAAACCAGCCACTCAATCTGTGGGGAGGATGTATATTGCAACCGCCACTGCAGCAAAGTCCTCGTTAAGGGCTTAATCCTGCAATGTACTGAGTCCTCGCCAAGTCCCAGTCAAGTCGGCGAGAGCTGGTGATGTTCAGCATCTCCGGAGTGTTTCACACCTTACTGATTAAGCTCTACAATCTCCATCCTTAAGCTGTTGTGCATATTAAACTCCCACTAACTTCCAGTAAAGCCAAAGATAATAGTGTACAGGCAATAGCTCCAGGATCACAAAGGTACAACCATATAAACAGACTTGGGAAGGATCCAGAGGAAAATGCATGTAAACTTTCTCTAGCTGTCCTAGAAGGGAATATCAACAGGATAGAGAAATGCTGGAGTATAACCCTCCCACAATCCAGTGACACCTCCCTACCCCATTGGTGACTGCACCTATGAAGCACAGGCCTTAAAAACGCAGAAATGGGGGTCAGGGGCGAGGATGGTAGTGATAGTTGATAGACTTGCTCTGCTATAACTGACAGTGAGGTGATAAATTTATAGGCCAAAGAAGAGGGTGACAGCTTTTTCTTTTTTTGCAAAGCCATCTCTGATGTGCAACAAGTGGAGTGACACTCTTTCAGCTTTGGTTACTGTCTCCAGTTACCAGATGAATTATCAGAAAAACAAGAGAGGGCCTCAAAATTCACCCAGACGCAGCTGTCCTCCCTTCATACTTATACTAGCTCCTAGGGCAGAGGTGGGCAAACTTTTTGGCCCAAGGGCCACATCGCGGTTCAAAATTGTGTGGAGGGCTGGGTATGGAAGGCTGTGCCTCTCGCAAACAGCCTGGCCCCTCCCCCATCCAACCCCCACCCACTTCCTGCTCCCTGACTGCCTCCCTCAGAACCTCCAACTCATCCAATGCCCCCTGCTCCTTGTCCCCTGATTGCCCCCTTCGGAGTCCCCCCAACCCTAACTACCCCCCCCAGGACCCCACCTTCTATCTAAACCCCCTGCTCCTTGTCCCCTGACTGCCTCCTCCAGAGACCCCCCATCCCCTGATCACCTCCCAAGACCCCATCCCCATTAAACCCCCCCGCTCCCTGTCCTCTAGCCACACACCTTGAGACTCCCACGCCCTATCCAATGCCCCCGTTCCCCGTCCCCTGACTGCCCCGAGACCCTCTGCCCCTTATCCAACCCCCCACCCCAGCCCCCTTACCACACCGCCAGACATGCTGCTGTGCTGATATGCCAAAGCATGCAGTCCAGCCCTCCAGAGTGCTGCTCGTGCAGTGCACTGAGGCTGTGGGGGAGGGAGGAAGTGGGGAGGAGCAACTTCCCCAGCCGGGAGCTCAGGGGCCAGTTAGGAGGAGCCCGCGGGCCGTATGTGGCCCGTAGGTCATAGTTTGCCCACCCCTGACTAGGGTAACCTCAAAGGCTTAGCACTTTTGCTACTCCCTAACCATAGTTGTTCCTGCTGATTTCAGGTCTGGAATCCAGTCATTTTCCCCTTCTTGACTGACTGCTGCCCATCCTATGTAGCACTGAAAACTGAAGATGCCTTTGATAGCGAGTAAAGTCAAATATGTTTCAAAGAAGTCAGCTCTTGAAAGATCAGATTGACAGAGTGCTAATGAAGTTCAGTCGCTGTCAGCAGATATGTCATAAACCATTACCTCTCTCCTGCTTATTCACCAAGCTGTCCTGCAGCAGAAAGATCAACACAGACAGCAACCACTCAACACCCTAAAACATCTCCTGAAAATGCGAAGGTTGACCCTGTTCCAGCCAAGGTTTGCAGAACACCGAAAGCCAAGGAAACTGTTCTTTTCCAACTAAAGGAAGTCAGATGCAAACTATGTTGAAATTAATGATTAAGGCCAACTCAAACCCACAAAGTTAAGGTTGAGAATCTGGGCTGCTCATAAAAAAAATTGAAAACATACTTAATGCCATCAGTTTAACTTATAGTACTAGTATGAGGCACCGAGATACCAAACTGGTTTGTGCACTACAAAATACATAGATTGAGAGAGAGAGAGAGAGAGAGAGAGAGAGAGAGAGAGAGAGAGAGGGAGAGAGAGAGAGAGAAATTATGTCTGTGGGGTTACAAAAAGAACCGACAAATAGCAAATTTTATAAATGCTAATTTGTATTTTCACTTTATCACCTGTAAAATGGGGATAATGATACTGATTTCTTTTTTACAGTGCTTTGAGATCTGTTGATGAAAAGCCCTATAAAAGACCTAAGTATGATTATATTATTAATAGTGCTGGAATAATTTAAATAAAAAATCCAGACACCACAACATCCTCTAAATGGGGCAACATAGTAATACCATTTGGAAACTTAAGCTAGTGGAGAATGTGGTTACCTGCTTATTAAGTGCTGCTTCAAAGACATGCTACAGGTGCTACACTGGCGGTAAGTTTTATAGTTCCATACAAGCTCCTTGGGTTTAATTGTGCACTTGATAAAAATTAAAACAAAATAAATGTGAAATAAATTTAAAAGTTTCTTAAACGATAGGATATCACTTAGATCAGGTAGGCAAATATTGAGAGAGTTCATAGAATCATAGTACTGGACGGGACATCGAGAGATTATCTAGTCCAGTTCCCTGCACTCAAGGCAGGACTACGTAGTATAGACCAGAGGTAGACAACCTGCGGCCCGTCAGGGTAATCCGCTGGCAGACTGCGAGACAGTTTGTTTACATGGACTGTCTGCAGGCATGATCACCCACAGCTCCCAGTGTCCGTGGTTCACTGTTCCTGGACAACGGGAGCTGCGGGAAGTGGTGGCCAGCATGTCCCTGCGGCCTGCTGACTGTTACTTATCACCGTATTATCGTCTAGGTGTTTGCAAATTGATAGCTTAATTATTTGCTCCAGGATCTTTCCAGGTGAAGTTAAGCTGACTGGTCTGTAATTCCCTGGGTTGTCTTTATTTCCCTTTTTATAGGTAGGCACTATATTTGCCCTTCCCCAGTCCTCTGGAATCTCTCCCCTCTTTCACAACTGTTCAAAGATAATCAC
Source organism: Dermatemys mawii (assembly GCA_007922305.1). Lineage (NCBI taxonomy): Eukaryota > Metazoa > Chordata > Testudines > Dermatemydidae > Dermatemys > Dermatemys mawii. Next base: position 2,933,312 of record ML677341.1, read on the forward strand.
AAACGGCTCAGACATCTCCTTAGTCAGTTCCTTGAGTATTCTAGGATGTATTTCGTCAGGCTCTGGGTATCTTGAAGACACCTAACTTGTTTCAGTGATTTTTAATTTCTTCTTTCCCTATTTTAGCCTCTGAACTACCTCATTTTCACTGCCATTCACTATATTAGATGTCCAATTGCTACTAATCTTTTTGGTGAAAAATAAACAAAAAAAGTCATTCAGTACTTCTGCCATTTCTACATTTTCAGTTATTGGTCCCCGCTCCTGCCTGCACCGAGTAATGGGCCTACCCTGTCCTTGGTCTTCCTCTTGCTTCTAATGCAGTGGTTCTCAAATTTTTTGGATTGGTGACCCCTTTTGGATCCCAGTCCTCTAAGCGCGACCCCCCTTAGGGGTCAGGCTCGAGGGGCAGGGGCCGAGCTGGGGTGGGCTGGACTGGGGGGGTGCCTGCAGCCCCCCGGGGCAGAGATCGGGCTCGGGGGTGGGGAGGGGAGCCCTCCATGGCAGGGGCCGGGGAAGGTGGGGGGGCTGGCAGCCCGCTGCAGCAGGGGCTGGGCTCAGGGATGCCCACAGCCTGCCGCGGCGGCCAGGACACGGGCCGCCTGCAGCAGTAGGGCACAGGATTGGGTCTGGATGCCAGCAGCCCGGGGCAGGGGTTGGGGCTGGCTGCAGGGGCTCACGACCCTCACATAACTGGGTCGCGATCCCCCGTGGGGTCACAACCCCCCACTTTGAGAACGAATGTTCTAATGTATTTGTAGAATGTTTTCTTGTTACCTTTAATGTCTCGTAGGGCAGGGGTGGGCAAATTTTTTGGTCCGAGGCCCACATCGGGGTTCCAAAATTGTACAGAGGGCCAGGTAGGAAAGGCTGTGTCTCCCCAAACAGCCTAGTTCCTGCACCCTGTCTGACCCCCGCACCCACTTCCTGCCCTGACTGCCTCCCTCAGAACTCCCAACCCATCCAACCCCCCCTGTTCCTTGTCCCCTGATAGTCCCCTCGCAAACCCCCCCCACCCTAACTGCCCCCCCAGAACCCCATCACCTACTTGTCCCCCCTGCTCTCTGTCCCCTGACTGCCCGACTCCTATTCACCCTCCCACTCCCTGAGAAACTCCCGGGACTCTCACGCCCTATACAACCCACACCCCCCAGTCCCCAGCCTCTGACTGCCCCCCCGGGGCCGGCGGCCCGGCCGACCTCTCCCTGTCCCTGCTGACAGCCCCCTGGGGCCTCCTGCCCCTTAGGCAACCCGCCAGCCTCCTTACCACGCCACGCAGTGTGTCCGGCTCTGCGCATCCTGCAGGAGCACGGAACATCACAGCACCACCGAAACCGCCAGGAGGAGCTACAGGCCACAGTGCTTCCCACGCAGTGTGCTGAGACTGCGGGGAAGGGAGGATAGCAAGGGAGGGGCCGTGGGGAGCCTCCCCAGCCGGAAGCTCGGGGACCAGGCAGGAAGGGCCCACGGCCCAATGTGGCCAGCAGGGCGTAGTTTGCCCATCCTGCTCTAGCTAGTTTAATCTCGTTTTGTGCCTTGGCCTTTTTATTTGTGTCCCTACATACTTATGTTATTTGGTTATATTCATCCTGTGTAATTTGACCTAGTTTCCACTTTTTGTAGGACTCTTTTTTGAGTTTCAAATCATTGAAGATTTCCCAGGTAAACTGGGGTGGTCTCTTGCCATACTTCCTATCTTTCTTACGCAGTGGGATAGTTTGATCTTGTGCCCTTGATTATGTTTCTTTAAAAAACTGCCAACTCTCTTGAACTGTTTTTCCTCTTAGACTTGCTTCCCATAGGATCTTAACTACCATCTTGAGTTTGTTGAAGTCTGCATTCTTGGAATCCATTATCTTTATTGTTCTGTTTCTCCTCCTACCATTCCTTAGAATCATGAACTCTTCTATTTCATGATCACTTTCACCTAAGTTGCCCTCCACTTTCAAATTCTCATCCAGTTCCCCCCATTTGTCAAAATCAAATCTAGAACAGCTATCTCCTAGCAGCTTTCTCCACCTTCTGAAATAAAAAAATATCTCCAATACATTCCAAGAACTTGTTGGCTAATCTACCCTGCTGTATTATTTTCCCAACAGATGCCTGGGTAGTTGAAGCCCCCCATCACCACCAAGTCCAGTGCTTTGGATGATTTTGTTATTAGAAATTATTAGAAATAAGATGGACACATTGGTAAACTCTTTTGAGTCCTAAATTCAAATCCAGCTGGGTCTGGAATTGGCCATAAGTTATTACCATTTGACACACATTTGGTGGCCTAAATAAAATGAGATAGTAGTGTCACCTAGGTAGCTAATCAAGTATTTCTAGACATTTCATTAACTGGCAGTCTCATGACGAGAGTCAGGACTGAATGGACAAATTGACTTCTAGACTCATTCTTACTTCTGTCTCCTTTTGGTCAAGTTTGAAGCACATTAGTGGGATGGTTTGAAGAAGCTGAGACTACTGTAATGGTGGGGGGTGGGCGGGGAAGATGTTCCTGTATTGGGGATCAAGGAAATAATTCAGCCTGATTGCATGCCATGCCAGTACGTCCACATAAATCCTTGTGAACTTGTCAACTCAATTCGTTCTCCTATCTGTGCTTTACTGAATACGCATGTGAAGTTGTTTTTTAAAATAAAACAAACCAATTGTAACATTTTGCCTTAAACTAGCAATAGCATTTAGACCACACTGTGGTCATATGATCTGTCTCAGTGCAGTATGTTGAGGGAGCAAGAATTGGTGTAAAGAAACACGCAAGTGAATAGAAGAATTCTCCACTGAGGGAATTTTGTCTAGTGGTTCAAACAGGAGACTGCGAACTGGACTCCTGGGTTCTATTTAAAGCTCTGCCACTGCTCAAAATGTGACCTTGAACATTATTTTAACCACTTGGTGTCTTAGATCTCCCATCTGCAAAAATGAATATCACCTGCTACATAGGTGTAACTATTTGTAAAGCACTTCGGTATTCTTGAGGCACAGCATCATTGTAAAATATTATTAGAATGTATTGATTAGACTCACAGGTGCTTCCTCAAAGGTTACGTTCACCCTTGAAAACAAGAAATTCAATTGATCAGCCACAATTGTAGCCTAATAGATTTTGATTACTGCTGCAAGTGGACCTTAAAGAAGACTAATTTGTCTACACTAATAATAAAGAAATCCACTTTGAACCAATGTGTGCAACCACCACCACTGGTGGCCAGCTGAATGCCACTCACTGCGACCATTCTTCTTACTAACATGCCGTAATTTGACAGGATAAAAACAATGTGCCATTGCTGTTGGTAATGTTTCTTTAGGAAAGTCAGAAGTGATCCTGGCAGTGACTTAGCTTAGCGTGCAAGATAATCAGTCCAGGCAATGGGGTAATTATCTCAAGCAAGTCATTATCTGGCAAGCAGCTGTGCACTCAGATTTCTGAATGAGACTTTAACTAGATTTTCAGCAATCAGCCTTTTGTCATACACTTTTATGCCCTACCATATACGACAAATGACGCTGCTATGATACAAGGTAGTAAACGAATATGCCACAAAGACCAGTTCCAGTCTGGTTTGTGCTGTATAGCCCAAGAGTTGCAAAGATCAAACAGCAAGAAACACGTTTCACTGGGCATAAACTGTGAAACACGTTTGAAGTTGCATTTCCAAAGTCATTGTTGCTAGTGGCCACCTTGCTGAAGAGATCTATCATTTTTGATGTTGACAGTGTGGGAATAAGATATAAGAAGTTGTCACGCTGTTTTCAGCATGATTTAATACTGGTTTAAACAACTGCAGCATAAACTTTAATGCAGAATATTTGACAACAATTTAGTTTTTTGTGCGTGACTGTTCAGGCTGTATTAAAAAGGGAGCAATTAACAAAGTTTTCCATTTTACTATAGAATAAAGGCTAAAAAGTACTTATGAGGCCCTATTCATAGTTAGGCACAATATTTCTAATGGGCTACTATAACATTTTTAGCTTAATCATTGCATAATTACCTCGATAATTTGAGAGGCATATGATGGGTTAGGATGGCAGAAAATCTTTCCCCTATGGTGGAGGTCAAAGTGGACTATGCAAAGGGAGTTGATGGTTCTTAACCCAGTTCCTAGTGAATGTGTGTCTACATCATAAAACTACCACCATGACTAGTCCCTTTGTGTACAACTTCACAACTGCTTGTCTGGCCCACTTCGGACAACTAGGGCTTGGGCTGCAGGGCTGTTTCACTCCAGGGCAGACTTCTAGGCTCAAGCCAAAGCCTGAGCTCTGGGCCCCTCCCACTCCACAGGGTCCTGTGTCTAGTTACTGTGTAGACATACCCTTTGTGGCCAGCCTCACTAAAGATCCTAAGGATTGGCTGGGTCTGATTACTGAACTATTCACTGACCATACAGTTGGAATATTTTGTCCAGGAATGAGACCACATTGGCAGAGTGATGCAAGGGAAGTTTAAACTGCAGCTGCCTAGCTGAACTGGACATGTTCTGTGGCTAAAGGGAGGATTTCTCTCTTCAGGGTTGCCAATGCAGTGACAACAACAAATGAATTTAAAAAAATTTAAAATCAGATTATTTTAGTGGTCTGTTTGGGCTGCTAAGTTCAAAAAGGCAGAAATATTTCTTCCCTCCCAAGAAAATTACCCCTGTATATTTCCAGAATGGTCAGACTAGAGCAGTAGTATTCAATACGTTCACCACTAGCCACATGTGACTAATAGGCTATTGAATTGTGGCTAATGCATGTGGCTTTTTTCTAATGTGGCTAATAAGAAAAATTCAGAACCACAAGTGTGGCTAGCAGTGTGGCTGGCATTGAATTTCTATTGGACACCGCTGGAGTAGAGGGTCACAGGAACATCTTGACCAAGAAGAAGTTTGGTTCAAAATAATTTACATCCACCACGTGAACAAATTATAGGGACTGAATGAGAAATCACAATCCAGTCTGTCTCTAACTACAAATGGATCTTAAGCAAATTTATTGGTATAATTCAATAAATTTACATGGCTACAGAGGAGGCAGACATATCTCATAAATATACATATATCATCTTGCTAGGAATCCAAAACAAATTTGGAAGGTTAATAGCTTCAATGGCCCTGATCCAAAGCCTATACTCTGATGTGACCAAATAGAATTATCAGCTCCTCCTAAGGTCATCTGCTTAGCCAGACTAATTTGGGATTCTTATCCGTTCTAATTCTTACAAGTGAGTTACTGATGTAAAAAAGAGAAAAAGAAAAAAGCAAGATACTCAAACAATGCTTACAACAATAATCTGTGTTTTTTTCCTATACAACTCAAATAGACTTGACTGGTGATGCTATTTCAAGCCATCTAGTCTTGAATTAAAATCACTCTGCCTTATACTGCACTTTTTAATTTCAGTTTTCATGCAGTTTTTCTGTCCTGGAAGCCAGCAGAACAGGCTTGAAATGTGATTTTCCACTACCTACTGAAAGTCAAGTCTCAAAGTATTTTACTGTATTTTAGAGTATTTTTCCTCTTTCATTTGGAACTTGAGAAAGTGAGAAGACAGCCATGGGATGAGTAAGTATCACGCAAAACTTCCTTCCATCAGTGCACACACCTCACTCTTGAACTATACCACACTCTGGCCAATCCAGCTTGGCAAATGCTCTTCATGGATTCCAAGTTTCCAAGGCCAGAAGGGACCACTGTGATCATCTAGTCTGATCTGCATAATACAGGCTATAGAGTTTCCCCAGAATCATTCCTAGAGCAGATCTTTGGGAACAAAATATAATCTTGACTTTAAAACTGTCTGTGTTGGGGAATCCAGCACACCACTTGGTAAATTGTTCCATTACTCTTAATGTTAAATTTTTTCTTATTTCCAGTCTGAATTTGTCTAGCTTCAACTTTCAGTCATTGGATCATCTGATACCTTTCTCTCCTAGACTGAAGAACCCGTTACTAAACAAATGATCTCCACGTAGGTAATTACAGACTATAATAAAGTCACCTTTAGCCTTCTCTGTGTTAAACAGAATAGATTCAGCTCCTTGAGTGTAACACTCTCAGGTAGGTTTCCTAATCCTTTAATCATTCTCATGGCTCTTCTCAGAGCCCTCTCCAATTTATTGACATCCTTCTTATATTGTGCACACCAGCACTGGATTGAGTGTTCCAGCAGTGGTCACACCCATGCCAAATACAGAGGTAAATGTCCTACTCGAGATTCCCTGTTTAAGCATCCAAGGATCACATTAGCCCTTTTGGCCACAGCATTGCAGTAGGAGCTCACGTTTAAATGATTATCCACCAGGACTCCCAAATCTTTGTCCAAGTCGCTGCTTCCCTGGATAGAGCCTCATATCCTGTAAGTCTGGTTGATGTTCTTTGTTCTTCTATGTATACATTTACATTTAGCTGTATAAAAACCCACATTGTTTGCTTATGCCCAGCTTCCCAAGTGAGCCAGATCGCTCTACATCTGCTTTCTAGTTCTGATCTATAAAAACTCCCACTAGTCTAATGTTAGGTTCACCATACAACTCTGTTTATGTTTCATGATCCTGCCTTGCAGCTTGCCTGCTATTGCACCTCAGTTCTGATCTGTAGCATTCCTGCTATTCCAAAGCTAGGATGACATTCACCAAACGTATCTTCAGCTCATGTAAGGATCTGAACTCAGAAGTCCAGAGGTAAAAAGATACTCCATAGGTTCCCCCGTTCCCTCTTATTTTCCATATGTTCCTTTAACAATCACGGCTTCTCTTCGGCTGGAACAATGCTATTTTGTGACATCACATATGAGGGACATGTTGTTGATAATACATTAGGTCCCCTGGTCTTGCAAATGGAGGCTGGCAGGTGACTGCAAAAGATTCACATCGCAGGGAGGAGAAATCCATGTTAAAAACCTAATAGTATGTAGGTATTGTGCTGCTCCAAAATATTCTTCTGTGAGGAGGAGAGTTTCCAAAGCAGCTAAGGCAATGTTTCTGAACCTGTCTAAACCAGGGATCAGCTTGCTGCCTTTCTAAACTGTGTAAGGGAAATCTTGAGGACTGACAAGGAGGCTGCTGTGGACTAGTGCTGGTCCACAGACTGGTGGTTGAGAAATACTGATCTAAGGGATTTGCACTCCTAAATCTCTCCAGGCACTTCTGAAAATCTTTCCCCTGACTCTAGCTTTCATTTGTTTGTAATCGTTTAAATATATTCTAAACTTGTTTGAGATACTGCAACTCAAATCCATTGTACTTGGATCAATTGACTGGTGGTATTTGTCTTAAAGATCATTAGGATGAACAAAAGCCACAGACTGTTTTCACAGTTAATCTTTTCAAAACCAAAATATAAATTGCAAATGCATGACAGTGATTCATATTATGTAGGCGCTTGGACAGCACTTTTGAGCTTCAAAGAACATTTCAAATGTTAATCAATTCTCAAAATACTGCTTGCATGTGCAGGGGTGCTGGAACCGTTTGTATAGTGGGGATGCTGAAAGCCATCAAACCAAACTGTACACCTTGTATATAATGGAAACCACTTCAAGTCACGGGCTGCGGCAGCATCCCCCACATCCGTAGTTCCACCGCTTATGGTCACGTGGACCCGTAATAATATGTCCACTTTATAGATGGGATAAGTGAGGTGGAGAGGTTAAATTACTTGAAAAAGGCCATGAGAGGAGTCAATATCAGAGCCAGGGTTAGAACTCACTTCTGACCTCCCAGTCGTGTGCACTAGTCACCACACCAGGTCTCTCAAAAGGCCTCCATAGTATTTCGTTATCACCAGAGTAAAGAGAAGAAATAGATTTACTACAATCTCTACTAGTCCTCATGAGATTGATAAAGAACTGTTCCAACGAAGCATGTCCCATTTAAATATTGTAACCTTTAAGCCAAATTTCTTAATAACAAAATACTGTTTAGTCAGCTTGAAATGTGTTAAGATTTGCAAGCATCCTCAGTTTCCAAATGTCAGACACAAGATAATACTGTATTAAAAAACCAAAAAACCTTACAGCAAAGGTGGTAGCAATACCAGCTGGAAACAACACTTCATGGTGGATTTACTGTCATTTATTGGATGATTACATCACCTGGACTCCTTGTGAAAGTGCTACGCTAAGGCCCAGGAAGAACAATAAGCCCTAGCACCAGATCGGTGCACTAGAATGGGTGAGAGGTGCCATTAACTGCAGGTTTGGCAGTGTGATTTACCCTCCAGCACAGGCAAAACATAGGTGTAACTTGCTGGGTGGGTGTTGGGGACAGTAGGAGAAATGCAAGGGGAGCAACACAGGAGTGAAAGCTGGTTTCAGAACAAAGGGGAGGTAAGGAAGTCATTCAAATCAAAGCCAGGTGCGTCAAGTAATAGTCCCTGTGAAGGAAAGAGCTAAGGAAAATGAGGGAGAGACTGCGTCACATTTGGTATCCTCCTCCCTACACACATCGATGCAAAAGGTGAGGAGTATAAAACAGTAAAGAGGTAAAAGCCACCAAATTAAGGGGCCCTATATTGGAGAACAAGTGTAGTTTGCAAAACCTCTCTCTAAAAAAAAAAAATCGCACCCTGCTTCTGCTCCCAGTACAGCCACAGGCACATGACAACAGAAAAATGCTGGCAAGTCGCTCAGCTTGGTTACCTGCAGAAGAGGCCGTTGCACTCCTAGCATCTTCATGGTGTCCGCATTGGCCAATATCTTCAAGGGGTCGGACGCCTTGGTGACACCTTCGATCTCTTTGTTGATCTCTGCTAGGACTTGATTAAGGAAGATGTTCTTGATGTACATGGTGAGGAACTCCCGAAGTGGGCATTGTTTGGTTGGGCCAAGGCCCAGGGCATGCTCAATCTCCTGAATAAATCTAAAATATAAAAAGGGAAAATCATACTTAGCCACACAATACAATTACCAGGATCTACACATAATGTCCCATGCATACAACTAGTGTGAGAACAAAGGTCAATCATGGGAGCTGGCGGAGAGGAGTTGTAAGAGTCAGAGGCAATAGAATTTTAACAGAGTGGACTCAGCACTGGATTCAGGCAGGACTCTGAGTTTTTCCCCGGCTATGCCCTGGACCACACCTAATTTGAGACACCTTAAAGGTTCCTGATCTTCAGAAAGGGCCGAGAATCCACTTAAAATGGAGGCACCCAAAATCATTAGTCACTTCTGAAAATTCTGACCTGCATGTGAATTTGGACAAATCATTTTACCTACCTATGACTCACTTTCCTTTCTGTAAAATGGGAATAATGATATTTATTTATTTCTAACAATAACACCACCTCACTCTTAAATAGCTCTTTTCATCAGCAGATCTCAAAGCAATTAACAAAGGAGTTTAGTATCATTATCTCCATTTTACAGACAGGATAAGTGAGACACAGAGAGGTGACATGACATGTCCAAAGTCACCCAGCCAGGCTGAGAACGAGGTATAGAACCCAGATCTCCTGTGTACTAGTCCAGTGCTCTATCCACTTGGCCACAGTGCCCCTCCTCATGCACTGATAGATCCCTGGAAGAAAAATGCAGTCTATGTGCTATGTACTATTATTTTATTCCAGGAGAAGTGATTGGATTACGATCACTTATAGGCATGCAGAAGGCATGCTGCCTTTTTCCGAATATCACCCCCCACTTCATGTCCCACCCTCCTCAAAAATTTCAGCATCTCCTCCATCAACACATCTGTATTTCACTGACATAATTTGCTCAGCCAAGACAGCTGCTTTTTCCAGGAACCACCTTCTCTCACATCAGTAAAGTGACACCCTCGAGGCAAAGAGGGTTTATTTGATTTACACCCAAAATGACTGAAGTGAAAGTCTTTTTTTCCTTTATTTCTTGAAGTGATGAGGACGATAACAACAAAAAAGGCACAATTAATTGATTTATCAAACTATAGTACTTGTATGACTCCCATTATGGCAGCATCCAAGCACCTTGCAGGCTTTAATGTATTTATGATCACCACACCCTGGTGATGCAGGGCAGTGCTACTAACTCTGTTTTGCGGGGGAAGAGGGAGGGGAATTGAGACTAAATGCCCAAAGGTCACACACGAAGCCTGTGGTGGAGCTGGGATTTGAACCTAAGGGTAAATCTACACTGGAAATGTCAAAGCTCTGCCATGGGAATACTTTGAAGTGTGAGAGCTCTCTCAGCACTGCTGGTTATCCACTTCACAAGGGGATTAGCTCCCAGCGCTCGGAGCCTGTCCACACTAGCTCAGTGCTCAGCTTGAAGTGCTCAGACTTGCTGCGCTCACACCCCTGACCCAGCAAGTTAGAGTGCTATAAAATGCAAGTGTAGACAAGCCCTAAGTCTTCCAAGCCAGTCCCTTAACCACTGGGCCATCCCTCCTCTCCTTGAGAAGGATATTTTGAATGGAGGAATTTCTGACATTTCCAGCATTTATCAGAGATGTCTTAGCAGTCACTATGCCCTCGAACAGATCAATATGATTTTCTTAATAGACCATATTTTCTACTTCCATACGTAGCTCTCTAGATGAGGTAACTTCTTTTAGGAGGATTGATAGAGTGTCCCCTTGTCAATTTCAGCAGCATGATTTCTTTTGGATATAAACCATTTATTCCCTAATGCATACACTCTGCTGACTTCATCAGTCTAAAACGACACATATGGGGTGAGGCAGAATCTGCATGGGGAGCCATTCAGTCTGATAACTTTGAAAATTCACTCAACTGGTAGAGCTGCAGTGGGACTTCCCCCAGCAAAAAGCACATGGAGAGAAACACAAAGCAAGGCAGTTGACTCCCTTGTTTGCATGGATCGATAAAGCAGATAAAGTTTTCCACCAGGGAAACTGCAGAGTCCTGCAGCAAGAGAGAGACGGAAGAGGCCCATCTCTGAAATAACACACCAAATGTCACCAGCGTCTGTGGACTGACATTAACTAATGTCTTCAAGGGGATGGAGTGTCAAGATGAAGCCGTGACCAACTGTAGCTTTCTATTTGTTCCCATATCTATTTGCAATGTTTATATCACTCTTTATATGGATAGCCTTCTTTATACAGGGCTTCTTACAGATCGTTTTTGATCTGGAAAGTAATTTTAGAAATAAGAATTAACCTTCCCAATTCCCCTAGTAGTATCCTTGTTTCACAGATAAGGAAAGCAAGGCAGAATGCCTCGGTCTGCCAATGCATACAAGCACGCTAAGCTTTAAGAAGATGAATACTGCCATTGAGGTCAAAGGGACTACTCACATGTTTACAGTTTGAGTGTGTGCATAGCTGTCTTTAGGACTGGGGTGTAAACGACTTGCCAAAGACCACAGGAGCAGTTGGTATCAGACCCAGGATTAGACACAGAATTCTTGGCTCCCAGCCTTGTACATTAATTGCTATCCCCAACCTCTCCTAAGGACTCCCACTTCAACCACCATCGACCTTGTTTACATGAGGAAACTACACCAGGTTAGGTAACCATGTGTTCGAATATTATGTAATTTCTTGGAACAAACAGAGTGAGAGTGGCTCATTTTCATTCAGTAAGGACCAGAAGCGTGTCCGCGGTGCTTTAAGGGATTTGTATTTTACTTGACACGAACCATAAAGTAATCACACTGCATGTGAATGCTGACAGGCAGAGATGATTTAGGGAGTGTGAAACTTATGACCGCTCAGCAAAGCTTCTAAGAACAATGGTCTGAAGCTAAGGAAAGAAAATTCAAGGTAAATATTAGAGAAAAGTTATTAAGAGTCAAAGCAAATACTCAGTGGAACGGATGACCAAGGGATATGGTTGAGGAACCATCACTGCAAATATTCAAGAACAGTAGGATTAAATGATGCAACCCTAATGTTCTTTTAATATAGGGGTTTTTTTTGCATAATTGAGACCAGTTTTTTAGTGAAATCATAAATAGTGAGGTCAGGGGAAAATCACGTATAGCATCAACCCACACTGCTTAGCTGTTCCCTTTTTCACATGTATCCTGACATCCTTATTAAGTTTTTACTCAATCTTTTCTCATGCAGAATCCCTACTTACTTTAATGGAGTCTTTTGAGCCAGTGATCTCATTGCAAACGCTCGGGACCGCCGATCAGCCTCACCCGGGGCACTGGGGGACGGCTGCCCAGCCCGCTTGGGACCCTCCTGGCTGGGACGACAGTCAAGCCTCCCCGGGAGCCGTCGGGGCTCGACTATTAAGCTTCCCCGGACCTGCTCCGGAACGACTATTAAGCTTCCCAGGAGCTGCCGGGGATCGACTATTAAAGCTTCCCCGGACCTGCTCCGGGTCGACTATTAAGCCCCCTCCAGTGGTGCCCCGCTGCCCTGGGGAGTGTTGGGGGAGACACCAGGCCCGGAAAGCAAACCGGCCACCAGGTCTACCCTTAATGACCATGAAACACTGAAATTTTCACTGGCTCAAAAGACTCCATTGAAGTAAGTAGGGATTCTGCATGAGAAAAGATTGAGTAAAAACTTAATAAGGATGTCAGGATACATGTGAAAAAGGGAACAGCTAAGCAGTGTGGGTGGATGCTATAAGTGATTTTCCCCTGACCTCACTATTTATGATCTCACTAAAAAACTGATCTCAATTATGAAAAAAAAAACCCCTATATTAAAAGAACATTAGGGTTGCAAAGTCAGGCACTCAAAAGTGAGGAAATGGCAGAATTAAGGTTATTTGTACATTAGTTCGGCTGCCTTGCAAGTATGAAGTATAATACGATCTTCAATTACATGATCACATACAATTTTTTTCAGGTTTCCTCCCTCCTTCAGTGATTTATTCCCAGAGCAGGTCCACATACAACCTTTTTTATCACCTGCTCTGGGAATGAATCAATAGCAGGATTGTAACCTTTAGATCCATCACACCAAGCTCTGCCACTTGAGTTAATGGAATAACAGATAGCAGTAGTTGGTTGTCATCCTCTATGTGGATCAGCACTTGCGAGGGATGGGGCACTTTTCCAGTGTATTTCACAGATAGCTGCTAGCAGCAGAAGAATGATGAGATTCAGGATCCTTGGGTTCCCTTCTAGGCTCTAGAAGGGCATGTGATCTAATGGATACAAACTCATCTGCCCACTCCCCCCAAATGTAACCCCTTCTACCCCATTCCCACCAATCTGTTCTTGTGACCCAGACTTGTCACTTTCACACCATGGCTTGTCCCGGCCCCACTCTCCTTACCGAATCAGCCCCAATTTCAGACTCGTTGCTCAAAAATCCTCAGTCTCATTCTTCTGGACTCCCTGACCCAATCCCAGTCTCCACCCATACCCAGTCCCAATCTCCTTGCCCACCTACTCTCTGTTCCTGCCAGCTCTCCAGCTGCTTCTCCTCATTCTCCACGCCCAACCAATTCCTGTTCCTCCTCACCCAGGTCCTTAATTGATCTGTCTATCCCACAGCAATTGAGTGGCCAGGTGACCAGTTTTTGACAGGAAAGTCTGGTTGAAATGGGCACCTGAGCAGACATCCAAAGTCTGGTTACTGCGGGTGGGGAGGTGTCGGGTCATCACCTGCGCCAGCCCCTACTCAGCCAGGGCTGCCTCCTACCTGCATTGGGCAGCTGCAGCTCCCAGCCCTGTCTCCGCAGGTGAGTCTCTCCTGACCTGGGTATAGGGGAAGGGGGAAGAGTGGGAACACAGCAAGAGACGGGAGGAGGGAAGAAGAGCGACGGGGACGGAACCTTGGGGGGAAGAGGCGGGGCATGGGCTGGCAACTCTACCCAGCAACCTGGGCACCAGTCATCCCTCCTCCCACATTCCCTGTCCCCCCTGTGCCACTCTTCCTTCTGACCCTTCTCCATTTGACTTAGGCAGCTTCTTCCCCCATAGACCTGGGCCCAGCAGGGGCAGCTCCCATTGAGAGCTCAGGAAAGAGTCTTCCCACATTCAGTTCAGATGGCTGGATCTGAACAGCTTGAAGTAGCCAAGACCTGCAATTTCAGGGAAAGTCTTACTCAGCTCCCAGCCTGACCCATAATATTTTATAGACAAACAAGCACCTATATACACTATTATTTATTTCAATTGATGGCAAATACCCAGCTGGACTCTAGGCACTTTCTGATCTTTACAACAGACATGAGACATTTGACTGAGTGACCATCACCATTAAATACGTATCTCCACAAGAATACCTTCCAAAAATCCTCCTCACTCAGCTCATCCCACCCAGAGAATAGGAGAAATGTTATTTTGAGTGAAACACTCACCAATATAAAATGGTTTAAAAATTAAATAATTGAAAACTTTTGACTCTGGACCAAAACCCTCAAATGAAGCACAGCTAAGAGTTTGCTGCACACATGATGGTGTGCCAATGGGCCTCTGGAATCAGATGCGTTTCCATAAATCCAAATAAAATACCCCATAAGAAATCATCACGATGGTGAAAATGGCTCAATGATTGATCATTTCTACAGCTACTATTTTCGTTTTATTCTCCAAAGAGTGAGATTTTAGATATACTTTGCTGCCAAACAGGGTCATAAAGAAGGGATAAAGCCTCAGAGGAAGAGCTTTGAGTCAAATAATCTGCTTAGATTGTTTGACTAGAAAAAGAACCCTTCAGGTGCAATTTACAAGGGCTTCAAGAAACAGTATCAAAAGCCTCATTTAAAACCATCTCTCACTGGCACATGAAAATTGAAGAAAAACCCATAAAGGTTAACACACTGTGGGGTGCATTTTCTCGATGGGTGAGAATAAGTCATATGGCGTATCAAGAACATTCCCCTAACACTTGGTAATTACACTTATTTAACATAACTGCATTCCTCCTTCTGTAAAATGCTCCAAAGCTTTCTCCAAATAAAAATGCAAACCTAGCACATCATCAGGTGCTGGACCATGGTCACTGCACATACTCCAGAGTAATTGCCCAAAATCCTAATGAAGCTAAGCGGGATTCAACTGATCAGATGTACATTTTTGTGAAATATTTGCATGGGATGGAGATCCTGAAAAGATGAGGAAAAAATGGAAATCTTCATCTTATAACCAATTCACAACCTGCACTTGCAGAGCGATATACAAATTTAACTTGTTTTATCTCTCTATGAAAGCATTTGAGGTGATTTGTGACTACAATTAAGTATTCCCTGTAGACAGAAAAGCACTTTAGGTAAAATGAAGTGCCTTTTTGCAAATGACAGTCGTTTGGATTTTTTTAAAAAGCACATCATTTCAGAATATTTAAGTCATTCTAATGCCCAACTTCGATGGCTGCCTTACCTGTGCTGTATGTATTTAAAAAAAGATTGATTCAGAAACTTGTAATATTATTCTTCCCATTCTTAGGTGTTTATTCCTTTTGTTATTAAACCTCTAATAAAAAGAAATGTAATTAAAATATAGAAAATGCCTCACTGAATTCCAGTAACACCACAACTTCAGTTAAGCCTACCCTGATTTAACTAATGAAGCTATTATCCGAAAGTGCCCCCAAAATAAACAACTGGGTTGGATTCTCAAAGGCACCTAAATCATTTAGGAGCACAAGCCCCACTGAAAGTCAATGGAATTTGTACTCCTACATTACTTAGGTGCTTTTGAAAAACCTGCTTACCATATACTAGCTAATCCCCACTCACAACACAACTACTCCAGAACGATTTCATGTTTATTTCATGGTAGACTATTTTGTATTATTATCATTAATAATAATGTACAGTAGTTCCCATGATGTAGTAGGTGCTTTTCATACATTCAAGAAGGGACACCATCGGCGAGGAGAAGATCACAATTTAAGGGTAGACAAATAGAACAATTGGCAGTACATACACAAATCAGCTCAATTCATTGTATGCAGCACAGCAGAGGATGGGTGTTTGAAAAGCTTTTAATTGTGAATGGCTTTCCCAAAATCATTTTTCAGCCTTTAAGGTAATTTTAGATTGATTAGAAGGAGGAATTAATAAACTCTGAAGTCTATGAAGCTGTGAAATAGGCGCCCCCAGGAAGGAGTGGAAGTTTCACATTAGTCAGAAGGAGACTATACAATGCACTGGAAAACATACCCTAAGGACCAATCTTACAACAGCGTAGTGGATGGACTAGATGAGCTGGTAGAATTTTTGTATCCCTAATTTTCTGTACTTTCATTTCTACCTCACAGGTTGACAGTTAAACTGCTTCCCTGCCACCCTGTTTATGTATTTATCTAATAACAAAGTAAGAAGTGGTTTTAAAGTTTAACCCTAAAAACAGAAATAAGAGATGATTAAAACAAACTCGGTTAAGCAGTCAATCTCTTTGCTGGTGCAGAATTGTTCCCTTCGTTACACTGCTGAGTACTTTGTCTTGTCTACATTTTAATATCTCAAGTGCTGGATGATTTCACCACTTCCCTTAATAAAATATTCCAAAGCTTGATAGATCTCACTGTTGGGAAGTTTTTTATGATATTAAGCCTAAATTTCCTTTTCTTCATTTCATCCTGTTATGTCCATGTGTCACCTTACACAATTTTTTCTTTCTCCTTGGTGATCACACCCTTTAAATATTTAACAAATCCTAGAAGCCACACCAAGAACATCCTGCCAGACCCCTCTCTCCTTTATAACTAGGGAGATTCAAATCAAATGTCCCTGCTGACTGCAGCTATGACAGTATGGCATGGAGAGAGAAGTGATTAAACAACATCTCATGAAACTGATACTACGGAGCTGCTTATAATACACTCTGCTTACAATGAATCACTGGCTTGCTTTTTTCCATCCTCCTAAAAAATAGCTATTTCATGTACTAAGTTGGTTGACAAAACAGTCTCATTAGAATAGAACCCAATTCTCAAAACAATCCTCATTCTATTTCATCCTCTCATTCCTTTCTTTGCTCTTGAAGTGAAATCCCATTGAGGCTCTTGAAGTGTCAAGTGGTTCTGATCATTACATATGTACGTCGTATGCTAAATACAATGAACATAATACCTCCACCATTGTGGGTACACCAGAGATCATTTGCCACTGAAGACCCATCAGTTGAGTAGATACTAAAACGATGGAATGCACAGTATTTCCACAGAAAAACGAGACCACTGGTTACAGTATTATCAGTTACCATTGAATTGATATCTCTGAGGAAGATGCTAATGATAAATACCTTAACCACATGGAAGATAAACCAGCTGTCTACACAAAAAGACTATGTAAGGGGAATAGTATGTAGGAAATGGAAGCCCAAGCTTCCACCTAGGTGAAAGAGCACAAGCTAATGGAAGGTGTAGGCACAACTCCATCCACGGTGGCTGGATTTAAAAGCTTGTCAGCATCCTCTTAGATAAATATTTAAGTCGGCATCAGTATCTGAAGGATTCCCTGCACTTACTATAGGTATAGGACAATGTGGCAAAATGCTGAGGTAACAGTTATCTAAGAAAACTGGAAAGTTTTAAAGGGGAGACCACTAAATCTTAGGCATCTGTCATTAAAGTAACTGGGTATCAATTTAATGCAGGTTAACTCATCTGTGGTCTAAAGTAGTAGGGAGTGCAGATACCTGTCTTCAAATCCTGGCTGAGGTCACCAGCTTCTGCCCATATCACAAAAGCGGTGCATGTTTTGGCAGGGTAGCTAATCTCTGCTCAATGCTGGGAAAATAGAGTTTCCCAGTCAAGACTGCAATACACCTGACAGAGAAGTGGGGGAGAGACTTATATACAGCATTTGCCCCTGTAATACATTGCAGTACCAGTTGGAACTGAACTTATGTTCAGTGAAACACGATGGGGCCGAATTCTGTAGGGTATTACAGGCAACAGATTACCATAATGGTCCCTTCCAGCCTGAAAATCTATCAAATCAGAAGTTCCTACTCAGGAGAAACTGCCACGGATTTCAACAAGCTTTTGGGGATGAGTAAAGACTTCAGGATTTGTCCCTATTGCAGTATAAGGGAAGAAGGATGATGATCTTGTGACTAAGGCACTAGGATCCAGGGGGTTTGGATACCATTCCTTGCTCTATCACAGACTCCCTGTGTGACTTGTGGGCAAGTTGTTTCACTCTGTGCGCCCATTTCCCATCTGTAAAATGGGGTAATAAGATTTCCTATCTGCACAGGGGTACTGTGAGGATAAATGTATTAATGTTTGTGAGGTACTCAGATATTATGATGATGGAGGCCATGTGAGTACGTAGAATAAAAGGTAAAAACGATGAGGAGTCCTTGTGGCACCTTAGAGACTAACAAATTTATTTGGACATAAGCTTTTGTGGGCTAGAACCCACTTCATCAGGTGCATGGAGTGGAAAATACAGGAGCAGTTATAAATACATGAAAGGATGGGAGTTGCCTTACCAAGTGTGAGGTCAGTCTAACAAGACAATTCACTTAACAGCAGGATACCAAGGGAGGAAAAATAACTTTTGAAGTGGTAATGAGAGTGGTCTATTTCAGACAGTTGACAAGAAGGTGTGAGTAACAGTAGGGGGAAAATTAATATTGGGGATACTTTTGTGCTGAAGCAGCTATTGTTTAGTAACTAGCTAATTCCTGCAGATGACAAGTTTCTAGATTAGCTGAAGTACTGCTATGATAAGTAAGAACGGCCATACTGGGTCAGACCAAAGGTCCATCAAGCCCAGTATCCTGTCCTCTGACAGTGGCCAATGGCGGGTGCCCCAAAGGGAATGAACAGACAGGTTATTATAAAATGATCCATGCCCTATCACTCCATCCCAGCTTCTGGCAAACAGATGCTAGGGACACCATTCCTGTCCATCCTGGTTAATAGCTATTGATGGAACTATCTTCCATGAATCTATCTAGCTCCCTTTTGAACTCTGTTATAATATTGGCCTTCACAACACCCTCTGGTAAGGAGTTCCAGATAGAATGCTGTTTCTTACATTGAATCAAAGTGGGGAGTGTTGTTAATGGTTAGAGCATAGGATGATTAGCCAGGGCTCCTTGGAACCAGGAACTCTGGATGTAAAAAGGATTAGCACTTAATTCCTAAACTAAACACCCCAGATTCCTAAGTGTCTATATATGGACCAGACACTAGAGGCGTACAGAGAGTTACGCTATGTAAGCATGGGTTACACTCTCAAAACCATGGCATACTGTAAAACGTAATACTAAGCAGGTTGAGCTGGCTTCTCCCAGTTATTTCTACATACCCACAGGCATGAGCTGCACTTTACTGACACAAAAAAAGATCTCCGCTCCAAGGAGCTTACAATATAAGTACCCCACTGAAGTCAATAAGAGTCTTTGGCATTGAGCCCTGACTTAGACACTGTAAATACATAGAGGAGGGGGAAATGATGTCGCAAAGGAATCTATTCCCCTCCTCATTACTTGGCTAGCTCATTTTAACAGTAGTACTGCATTATAACAAAGTCCATTTCCAGTTTTAACCCAGAGGGCCTAATTCTCATCTCTATGCAATCAAGCCAGTCCCATTTACTTTAATGGGAAGTGGGCATGTGCATCCAGGAGAGGAAAGACTCCACCAAAAAGGAGGGATCTGCTACTGTAGACATTAGTTGGTTTGGATCTCAGCAGTCTCCTAACACAGGAAATGAAATCTTCATTAACAAGCTTAGACATAAGTGAAAATATCTTTCTGCTCTGATTCAGCTGAGTTCAGATTCATTGCACCAAAGCCTCTCTCCCTCTCTCTTTATTTTAATCATGTTGGAGGTGGATCTCATTACAGAAGTAATGATTTCCACAACGAAGCCTGCACAGTGTAACTAATGTATTGCAAACATTAGCAAGATCCAGCCTGATAAAAAGTTTTTGGAGAGGTATTTGACTACCACTCAAATCACACATTATCTATTCTCTAATATCTTGTGAGGGCACAAGCAAGCTTCAGGAAGCTGCTGCATGTCTCCAAGTTGTTTGGCAGCTGCCAGAACTTAACTGATATTCAGAGGTGATTCTTCCTAAGGTGGTAAACTGTAGCATTTTTCACAATCCTCCATAAGGAAGTCAGCTTTGTTTCAAAAGCACCAAGCCGGAAGAACCGAAAACCATTATTGTGTAAAGAAAGCTGTGAAATGGATATAAATGTCAAAGCATTGGAAAAATGTATCATGGAGAACACTGGCAGAGGAATGGATTTAAATGACCTAACTGGCACTTCTTTTCTGTCTCTGATTTCCATTATTCAGAAACTAGCAATGGCAATTTGGGAGAAACTCCAGGGTCATCTATGACAGATTCTGATCCCAGTTATAACCATGTAAAGCCACTGGCTTCACAGGAGTTATTCCTATTTCCACTGGTGTATCAGAGTGGAATATGGTCTTGTGAAGTTTATAGCATTCAAAGTCTAACTCTAGTCCATTTTTATCTCTAGATATTGTCATCATGTTACTTTTCCCCACCCCTAGTGGAAGAATCGAAGCAATAATTGCCTGATAAATATCCACTCCACTGAACTAACAGTTGACTTGCCAACACCGAACTGTTTAGCTATAAATCTGTAATAAACCAGGAGAGCCAACTTCTACTGGGTAATAGCAATTCATTTCTGGACTGGTACAAAGTCTCTTAGTCCTGTATCCTTGCACTGATGGGCAAGGTGAACTCCTCACACAGCTGGGCCCATTCCTGGTCACCAACAGTCTGCATGACAGTGTAGTCCCACCATGCTGTGCTTGTGGACCTAGACCACTGCCACCACTCAGTGTAAGGGAATTTATCTGCTATCAGAACCAGCACCCACTGTCTCCACTCCTCCAGCAGAGCTTGCATACACCACTTAAGGAAGTACGCTGTATCTTTCTCATGGCACCAAGCCATAGCCAAGTCATCCACTGCTGCGTCTTGTGCCCCACTTCTTCCTCCTTTCACCAAAATGAGACTTGCCCTTGTGTTACCATTCTGAGCTGGATCCACACTATTCCATTCTGGCAAAAGAGCATGGCTACCCAAAACTGGTTAAATGTTGTCACTTGCCTGGTTCATACCATTTCTGCCCCTGACCCCAGAAGGGCAGACAAATTCTCTCACATGATACAAGAGCATTCATAGAATGGCAGAGTTAACTGTGGCAACTATAACCCAGGGGATGTGTCCCCAGAAGTCTTAGTGCCACACGTGTACAGGGTCAGTGTGATTGCAGGACATTGCAACCACCGACGCATAACTCAACTATTTTGCAGTGTGGCCGCTCTCCCTTTGTGACCGACTAACATGAGGGAAGTAACTCAGGGTTACGTCACTTGAGTTAATTCTGTAGTGCAGATGCACCCAAAATGAGAAATGACTATTTGCAAGCTTTACCGACACAATTCACAATGACATTGCCACTAGTGCTGGGTTGTGGATGCACACAACCTCTTTACATTTACTCTCCACCATGTAGGAATCATAGCCAGCTGGGCAACTTAACTTGCTGATGCTGGCGCTCCTTTTTCCTCTCTTTCCATGTCACACTGCCATTGTGATGCTTCTCTGGGAGACTATTCAGAAATCACTGACGATATTGCTCTGATTCACTGGTGCTGGGTTTTTTGATTATTCAGGATGACTAATATACAACATACTTATTTACTGGCAAAAACAAGCCAGGGACACCAATGAATTATGACACGGCTCCCACCATCAAGTTTCAAATCATCCCAGTGGAGCATATTTTAAGAAATTTGCATTGGAAGGCAAGGTGTTAGTAACAGAACTGGGAAAGGAGGAGACTTCCCAATTCCCCTCAAACAAAATAAACCCAGCATGCAGCATCTTCATTCTCTTCTGAACTCCTGCTTCGTAAACATAGTGAAGGGAGCTGGGCCTTTTGAGGCCCTAATTTATTCATCACGTAGTACATCTTATCAGATAAATCTACATACGCACACAGAGAGGTCTTTTCCCTTATAGCACTTCAGTGTGAAGAGAAAATTCTTGCTCCGGTACATTTAGCACAGTATAGTATATGAAACCAATGCACCATGCTGCTCCCCCCACATAAACGTTCCCTTCGATTCATCCTCCTAAGCACTTCATCCTTCCAAGTTACATCAATTGAATTCCATGCAGTTTACTGGCAGGGAGAAAGTGGGTGGTTTTGCATCTTTCAGATTGGGCTTTAAAAGCCCAGGTCCTCTCTGCACCTTGTGGACTCTGATGATGCTTTGCCACATTCTGTAAGAATGGGGTCTTGCTCGTGGACAACATTTCTTCTTTTCCCACCACTGTGTAGAATGCTGTCTATTTATTACTCTCCACCCAGCGCTGGCTACATTGCAGTATACAGCATACATTTCCTATGTAATACGCAATGTATTCTGGGAGCTTTGGGAATGAAATGTGCCGCATCAATGTAAAAGATTTTTATATGGCGGCTTCTGTAACTGGTGCCATTTATATTATAAACTCTCCCTATACAACAAATTGTGTTATTAACAACAGGGTATCTGGAGTCTAGGCAGGTAACATTTACTCTCAGAAATGTACCTTGATTCCCTATATGCATTGTTCTTCCTTCTGGTCTTTTTAATGAAAGGTTCCCTGGAATCTTAGCTAGAACATAGGGCTGGGTATCAGGAGACTTGCTGATCAAATCCAACATAAACCAAAAACTCGCTGGGAGATCTGGAAGGAGTCACTTCTTTTAGCCAAGCTTCAGTTTCCCCTTCAGTAAAATGGCATTAATGATATTTACTTCCTTTTCAGTGCTGTTGTGAGGCTTAAATAATATTTGCAAAGTGCTGTGAGCTTCTGAGAGAGAAGGCCCCGTAGAAAAGCAGAGGGTAATTATTATTATTACTCGCATCAAGGTAAAAGAGCTTTCTGAAAAATGCACAGCACTTTGCTTCTCTGATTTTGTTTCAGCAAGTACAGTGCTTGGCTAATGGGGAGAGCAGAGAGCTATAATGCAGGGCAAGATAATGGGAACACTCAGAGCAATACATTCAGCCTTTAACCCGATACCTCACTTTGATTATCGGTATGTTTTCTATGATAATGGAGTTGCTACTGAAAGACTTTTTGTTTTTATGCACTTTGAGAATTCACTGAACTGAAGCAAGGCACAGAGCAAGCACACATGGGGCAAGCTTCTCTCTGCACTAGATATCAATGCTGCACTGCATCACACCACACTGCAACTCATATTCCAATCTAAGCCTCCACCTCTCTGCCAAGACACCACGAACCCTGACGTGCAGCACTCCGAACTAGCCTGCACTTGAGCAAAGCCAGCCAAACAGCCCCGTGTCTCACAGTGGTTTTGTGATGTTGGTGATTATCCAAAGAGACAGCTGAACTAAATTACCGACTGCTGATGCAGGTACGATTTAAACCCAAGACTCCAGAAGCAAAAGATGAATGTACTAACCATGTCCGAAAGAAGCTCTGCAGTATGTTTATTTACAGGAACCTAAGGCAAATGCAATGGCTGTGAGCATAGACTAACGGTCAGAAAAGGGAGCTGTGGGTCAGGCCTCGAGTGCTATTGTCAGTTCTGATGCTGACTTGCTATATGACGAGGGACAATGCCTCCGTTTTCATGCCTATAAATCGGGTAGAATATTTTTCAACCAATCAACAATATATCTGGCACTGTAAAAGATAGAAAATACACACAAAATGCAGGTAGCCCCTATTTCAAAGAGCTTACAATCTAAGAAAGCTTGAAAATCAACCTATACTAATCCCCAGCTGATCTACAGAGGTGTTGTGATGCTTAATTAAATGGTGTGTGTAAAACACTTTGGGCCAGATTTGTAAAGGTATTTAGGTGCCTAAACATGATGATTGGCAGCTAGTGGGGCATTCAAAAGGGCCAGTGTGAGGTACTGCTCAAAGAGGGAAGTGGTATGGGCAACCTTGTTTTTCCCCTTTTTCTCCTTTAATAGAGTTAGATGGAATGGAATCCCATCGGTGAGAGTGATGGGCCATAAAAGGAAGTGAAGAGCTTGTACATTTCAGTGACAGTATGGTTGGCAGAGTAAAGGCATGTGTGTGTGTGTTAAAGCATATTGGGGCACTGCTGCAAGAGGACAAAGTTAAGGCTGAATAGACAACCTTAACAGTGCATCTGCTTGATTTCGGAAGTTTGATCTCAATATTGAGTTTTGATCTCAATATTCTGCGAGTGTACGACGTACCACCAAGCAACCTTCACTCCACGTTAATGTAAGTGTTTCCCATTGAATGGTAAATCCTCCTTCCTCCCTTGAATGTCTTATTAAATGAGGTTTGTTGATGACCATATCTAGAATGCATAAAGATCAATACTTCATGCTACTTTCTGAACGGAGCAGCTTTTAAAAATTAATTAGTAGTAGTATTATTTTTAAATCTGATCTGGTGGCACATTCTTGGTTGAAATCCCACCACTCCTCAGCGTGGACGCCTATAAAACGTAGCATATGCTGACTATAAATCTTTAAAATGGCTCTATTAATAGAGTGGCTGTGGTGACAGCTTTATAAATGAGCACTGTCTTTATGCAAACTGTGTTTTATTAGACTGCATTATGATGATTTGTAATAAGAATGCAAAGATGAATTTAAAGAGGACGGAAATGCAGAAAACACCCCATTTGGCTGGGAGTTTCAAAGCCTAGGAATTTGGCGTGGCAGACTTCACCCCTGCAACAACAGACATGATCAGATTAGCTTTGCTACAGTTCTGTGCTCCACCGCATGCTTTTTCCAATCAGATAACAACAGACTAATAACTGGCTTTATGTCTGTCATTCCAATTACTTCCTATTTGGTATGTTGCTGACACTCCATTAAATGAGCAGACAGATGGCACGATCTTTCATTATCATCCAACTGATTTATTAGCCTCTAGTGCACATAACCAGGGTGCAGCCAATCAATTATATCAGACGTTTTTAGTCCAAAAACTCACCAGGGCAAATAAAAGGGCTGATCCCAAAGGAAAATAACCTAAGGCTCCACCAGTGGATGCCTCAGAGACCAATCTATGCATCCATCCATCCATCGGCACCTAGATAATTATATTTTCACATAGTTATCCTCCCAACACCCCTGAAGTATTATTATCCCCATTTTACAGATGTGGAACTAAGGCACAAATTGATTAAGGGCTTGTCCCTGGTCACACAAGAAGTCTGGGGCAGATCGGTATCTCCTAATTTCCCAGCTAATGCCCTAATCATCAGACCACCCTTCTGTCTTTGCACAGGACTATAATCCCACTTCCTATTGCTGCAAAAGTGTAGTTTCCTCAAGCTCATGGGAAGAGAGAGAGAAGGAGAACAGCCGTGTTTGGGTTGTGTGACTGAGATTAACTATTGCACCGTGTTGCCATGCAGGGGACACAAGCTTCATCAAGTGTAGGATGGGTGACTCGGGGAATGTGCCACTGATAAGCAAGGAAATGCTCAGAAAGGACAGGGGAGAAGAGGAATTATAAACCTAGCAGAACCCTTTTACAAGGAATGCAGATTAAAAAAAAGCAACTTTGTAAGTAATATGGAGGGAAGACCCAGATTGTTTCAATGTACACAGTGCAAATCTGGATCTGATTAATCTTGGTTTACAGGGAAGCTGTTTGTGGGAGTGTGAGGGGGTGTCAAGTTTGTGATTGATGACATTCTGCTGCTGGGGGAATCAAGCCTATTGGTTTGGGAAAGAAATATGACTACAACCCTTTTAAAGATAGGCAAACTGAGGTGCCCAGAAGTCATTGGATCTGACTTTCAGAGGTGCTGAACATCCAGCTGCTCAGTAAAGTCAAGGAGATACACAGGTGCAACAGCGTGTCTAAAAATGAAGCCCTCAGTGACTTATCCATGGTCATGGAGAGAAACAGTGACAAAGCCAGAACGGACCTCAGGAGTGCCTGGCTGTGCAGACACTCGGCGATGAAAGAGTCAGAGCGACAGAGTCAATGCTGGATTGACTTGGATGCCTCTTGGGCTCCCCTCATCACCAAGGATAACAACTGGTCCCTTGAAAAGGATCTAGACACTCTCTGTCTTCTCATTATGAATAGTAATGCCCAGAGGGCAGCAAAACTCAGCCTCATAGTTGCAGAAAACAGAGGGGTCATTGCACTAAAAGGAAGTAAGCCTTAGTGTGCCTAAGTCACTCTAAGCAGGCAACTTCACAGCTCTTTAATGAGGATTATGCTTTTAAAGTCTTGGTTTGAGGAGAAAACATGGTCATTAACTGAAGTACCATCTTTCCTAAATTATTCCCTTTTCCATTCTTTCCTGATCAAGAAGCATCTATATTCCACAGCATGCCTATCTCTGCCTATTCTATCCATCTACAGATAACTGAAGAGATAAGCTTAGAGCCATGCCAAAATTATGGAAGTTAAATAAGCTTTTATGAAGCCAGTACACTTTCCTTTGGAGGTTATTGTCATTTATCGGTCAGTTGTAATGACTATTACTCCACAAAGCGAATTCAAAAGAAAGGTGTCGTTTTGACGGCTCTGGAGAATGGAGTTTCTTTATTGCCACAAAAAGGTATTGTATGTATCAGACACCTGAGCCTTGCCTGTGCGAATATGCCTCAGTCCTGACCCAGAGAGACTTCATCCAAAGGGTAAAAGGCAGTTCAGTCCGTGTTACTAATTAAGTTCTTGGTGTCTGCTGCTAACGGGGTCATAACTAGTGTCAAGAATAGGGGTGATGTGTCTGCGATGTGGACAGCTGATCACAAGAAACCAGGCTGAGATCAACAAATTTTGCAAAGGATGTGGAAAGTGATGAATTTCAATCCCTACCAACCTGGGTTTTAATGAGCAATCTGACCAGATACAATCCTGCCCAAGCGAGTAGTGGCCAAAATTCTTTACTGCCTAAAGTCACCTTCCTTTTCCTACGTGAAGCATAGGACATGAAAAGGAGAGGGGGGGCAAAAAACTCATTCACCCTCAGAATAAGTGATCATTATTAATAAAATATCACCACCCCCTGAAATATCATGACAACAGGAAGCATAATGGAAAGAACTGGGCTCCTCTTACACTCTCCTCATCTGATCCTACCAGGGGCTCAGCACCCGCAACACCCACTGAGTTCAGGCACCCAACACTGCACAGGAGGTGCTCAGCACCTCACAGGATCTGGCTGTAAATGTAGCCATCTGTGCTCTCTTGCTGGGCATTACTGAGTCATGGCTGTTTTGTGCGGTTAGGAACACAAAGAAGGGGTGCTATAGGCAAGCGCCTGGTGATGTAAACAAAATGTATGTGTGCAACCCATACTGCAAATCACGTCAGCCTATGTTCAGCCACATACCAGTTCAGCCTAATCAGAACAATAGAATCATAGAATATCAGGGTTGGGAGGGACCTCAGGAGGTCATCTAGTCCAACCCGCTGCTCACAGCAGGACCAATTCCCAAATATCATTCATTATTAGGCTGTCAGAGAAACTCAGCTCAGTGGGGCCAAGTGATGTTGCTCTTTAAGGTGAAAACAAAGTGATCGAAGGCAATCAGCTGTGCTCCAGACTGCAGCTATTCACAAGCATGTGCCTCATCTAAGGAACCAAACACAAGGGAAAATGGTGTAATGTTTACCTAGGAGATAGGTGCAAAACCAATAGGTTTTAGAATTATTCCTATAGTCACTCCTGTAAGTGTTGAGACAAGGCCCAGTGATCTTATTTTATTATAAGAAGGAAGATTAATCAAGGTAATTGTCTTTTAACAGATTCTGAAAAACACAGGAGGAAAAACAGATCTGTTATAATATCAGACTTGCCCCAGATCAAAACATTGTTCATCATGTTCAACCTCCAGCAGAAGTTAATACTGTAACTGATGCTTGAGAGGAAAGAGAATTCCCATGATAATGACCCATGAACCAGTCATGCAGTGCTGCAGGAGGCATGGAGTTTCAGATGAGTTAATAGAACTGAGGGCTAGGTCATTAAGGAAGTCTCTTCTCACAAGGATGTTTGCCCTCATGTCTTAGCCAGTTCCAAACTTCAAGAACTACAATTTGCCTACTTCAATTCCCCCTTGCAGTTTCAATCACATTCATGATCTTTCTCCACTTCCTGCTCTCAAACCATTGCGTGGGTGTGTTGCTGAACAGGTGCTGAGTTCCACCTCAGAGGCAGCTGCTTTCCAGCTGTGGTAGATTCATCCGTACAGGGTCTATAATTTGTTAGACTGGGAAAGCTCATGAAGCAGCCTCAGGATGTAAGGCACAGTATAAACGTAAGATGATTTTATTCCCTTGGGGAAAATTCTCTCTTATCCCTGGCACACGTTCAGCTCATGTCCTGAAGTTTGAGGTTTCATTACCCATATAATTACCTTAGTTTGCACAGATACACACAATGCACTCAAGTATCACTTGGCTTTATAAACATCACTTCTCATAAGATGCCACTGCCAGCACAGTCTCGGGGGCTGATATTTGAACACTGCTGACTTCGGAATATTCTGCGACATTCACCAAGATTGTAGGGACCTGGAGAATCGCCACCACGCACACCTGCAATGCAGGAGGATGTAATGCAGCCAAATCCATCGGGGATGCTTTATTCTGAGCTCATTAGTTCATGGGATGAATTCATTCCTGATGGTGCAGGGAAGTATGCACAGCATCTCTTTTTGCCAGCGAGGCCTCTTGTGACACAGTGAGTTGAGGGGGATTCTCCTCCAGGGGTTGGCAGGAACAGTCTCCATCATTATTCACCTTTTGGGATTTCCCTAGGGAGGGGCACCTTCTGTGGCTGCTTGGGGTCTACAGGAACCACACTGGCTGAGGATACACAGGTGATGTGCTGAAGCAATGCATTCCCAGTTACTCCCCATCCCCAACCAGTGCCCCTCTTTTTGGGGTACACTGGCTGCTGTAAGATTGTGGCGGCTTTCTGAAAACCCATCCTCTCCAGTTAGACTGCCCCCTGACTTACAGCTTTGGAGGCTGGAGTACAGTGGGGTGAATTCAGCTTGCTGTCTGACTGTGCTTTGGAAATGTAAATCACTCCCCAAGTGCTATGCATATTATTGTGGTCTTTAATGTACCATGTCCATATTTCGCATATGGCATAATACAGCTCAGCCCAAATTCAGACTATGCTAGGGGAAGCAGAGTTCAAAGAAGGGGCTGAGTGGAGGTGAATACTCAGAGACTAGTGGTGCTGTCATTCGTTATTAGAAATCCTAGGGAGATGATAATGTATTTTCCTGGTATAAAATACTGTCATTGTAACCATCTGTATTCTAAATTTGTGCTCAGCTTGTTCACATTCTATTTCAAAAATTCCCTGCATTTTTCCCAATTACTTTGGGTAGGTTTTTCTCAATTCTACTCCCATTTTCTATCTAAGAATGTATATTCTATAATAGGCTCACTTATGGGATTATAGCAGTTTCAGTGCATGCTCTTTGCCAACTACTCGCTCCCCCTGTAAATGAGTTTTTGGTTTTAGGCTTGGTTTGTTTTTTTTAAACACTGCTGTAAAAACCGAGCTATCCAGTCAAAGGGAGAAACTTGCCCAGTGCTCAAAGCACAAGAGGTGGAGTTAGACAAGGAGAGGTCTAATGCCAGCTCTGGCACAGACTTCAGTCGTTTCCCTGAGCAAAACCATCTCACCTCTCTGCATTTCAGTTTCCTCATCTATAAAATGGGGATAATATTGCTAACCAACCTCACGGGGAGCTGATAAGCTCCATTCATACAGTATATGTTTTCAAAAGTGCATGCTGATTTTAAGTGCTTCACTTTTCAGGATGCCCCCCCTGAGACACCTTAGAGGAGCCCTATCTTCAAAAAGTGCTAGGCCCCTACCCTCTATAATCAGACACCTTCTTAGGGTATCCACAAATTGAGGAATCCAAAATTATTAGTCACTTTTGAAATTCTAGACCAAGGTGTCCTGAGAGCCTTTGAGAAAAGGACAGATTGTTTGTTATTCTCTTGGCAGTTAAGTCTCATCTCTGTATAAAAATGTCAAGGCATTTGCCCATTATGGCTTTGTCTACACTACCTCTACCACAAGGGTATGTGGCATAAGTTTCACCAACAAAAGTAGTGGTGTGGACAGAATTATGTCAGCAGGAGAGGCTGCCCTGTCATCATAGCTAATGCCGCTCATTGGAGGTGGTTTAATTATGCTGACAGGCGAGCTCTCTTCTGCCGACAAAGACCTTATAGAGGCATAAGGTCCACAGCAAACATAGCCTTGGAGAAAACAGCAATTAACAGCACTGATAACTGAAGTCTCCTATTATCCCAGTACAGTGAAAGTTCCCCTACATTGCCGTGCAATCTGCCTCAACTGTGAGCTGATAAACTGGTGAGAACACTTCTAGCGGTCAGTGGGAAATTCATTCTCCATGCAGCAACCTATGCAGCCCTTGGCCTCTCTGTTAAATGGTGATGGGGGGGAGGCGTGTGGCGGCTTTTCCAATCTCAGCGCTGCCTTATCTGAGACTTTCCTTTGTGCCTCTCAAATATTGTGTTGATTGGACTCCTCTCCATTTATACAAATGATGACTATCTTATTCCTAGAAGTCTTCATTTCCGCTCCAGTAGTGATAACTAAGCTCAAGCAGCTGCTGCGGTTTGACTTAGCAGAAGAAAGAGCCTAAGGCGGGATTGCTCTTATTGCAGCAGAGCAATATCAGATTTCAGTGCTGTGTTAGCAAAATACTCATCATTTACCTATGCAGCAGGCAGCCTCTGAACCTGTGTCTTCCAAGATGCACACCACCAGCTCTGGTCCATGACAGGTGCTGCTGCTGGCCCTGTGGCTCAGTCGTGAGCAGTGGGCTCTCCCATAAGGGGCACTCCTTTGGACACGTTCTGACATGGTGCACGCAGGAGACACATTCTGGAAGAACCTGAGGGGGACGGAGGGGTGATGACAGTAGTGGAACCTGCGTTAATAGCCTGTATGCTACCTTATGGAAAGCTAGAATTTTTTTTTACAGTGTGCACTAGGCACAAGATTCATGTAAACATATGAAGACAAATGCCGCTGAGTGCTGCCTCTGAACGGTTGCTGAGCGACTGGTTGCCTCAAAGCGAGGTTTGTTATATGGGAAAGCCTTCTGAGGTAATTCGGTTCTGGAGCGGCATTACCATGAAATATTGATTGCAAGGAGCATTGAGTTTTACAGTATTACATTTCCTTATGAATACAGACTACTTCATCTGAAGAAAAACCTCAGCATGCCCTTTTGTTCCCACATCAGTTAATCAGGCCAGCGAAAGATCTACAGAGAAAGTGCAAGAATCATGGTGTGTGGCTTCACACACAGTTATGTTTTAGCCTAAGGCATTCCCTGAGAAGCTGACAGAGGTGAATTCAGCTGTGGTGAGAGGAACTGACGACTCTAGCTCTTCATTTCTGGGGACCTGAATCATGGTCTTGAGTGAAAAAGTTGGATGATCTTATCTTGAAGTCCCTGTGGGTCACTCTGACCAGATCACAAGCACCACTCGACAGCTGAGCTGCCTCTGCTCAGAAGATATACAGAATCAGAACAGTGAGGGGATGTTGCTAGTCAGGAATGAAGTCCACTAGCAGGGAAAAACTGTAATGTCCACAGTATTCATAACTTGACTTAGTGTTACCAGTCGCCTTATTTTCATAGGGAAAGAATGTGGGATACAAGCTTTCATATCTTCCATGGTCTCTTGGATTTTATACTTCTCAAGATCATGTCCCTCTGACAATTTAATAAACAACAGATACACAACACTGCAAACCAAAAATGTTCAAGAATTATGAGCCAGGTCCAAAAACTCCTAAGACTGGCTTAAAAATTAGTAGTTGTTTTTTTAAAAAAAAAACATAACATTTTGGATTATTTTTATTTGTCTTCTGGTGTCTGAACCTTTAGGGTTCACTTGGGTCACATATTCAAGCTTTTCCCCATAACCTCAAGGAAAAAAAAACTTTTTATTTTTTTAAATGAAAGGTGAGGTTCTCACATAATCACTTTTCTCCAGGACCTGGTGCTTTAAGTTCATCATCAAGTGCTGTAAGACTCTCAGTTCAGGTGGATGTACTGGCTCATACCGTCAGACCCAGTATGATCCTTCAGCACTAAGAGAATTGAGTTCCAGCCCACACTATTCAAAGAACACTGGCCCTAAACTAAAGCGAATAGTTTCGAATTTCCCCAAAGTTCCTGAAACCATTTCTTCTTCCTCAACGACCATGCCCCCTGTCCCAGGGTTTTATTTTAGGAAGAAAACTGGAATGGGGGGACAGTGATGGAGGATTCCCTCAACAGCCTTGAAAAGCTGGTACATCCAACGACAGTGACAATATAAGATCAGCTGATTTATTTTCCTACTGTCTTGTTAGTCACTATTTTTTTCATTTGTAAGGGACCATAATTTCATCAACACATCTGCACAGAACATACTGTTCTATTTCTGGGGATAAAGCAAATGCAGCACCTGGTAAATCTTTACTAAGCACAATTTAACAAGACATAAAGCCCATTAAAATATCCTTTGATTTTGCAGCCTCTCTTTCTCGTCATTGTTGATTACAGCCACAGTATTTGTGTATAAACAGAAGAAGTCTCCATTAGATTTACTTTGCCTCTTCCTACAGTGATCAATTTAATGTCTGCAACATCCCAATCCATATGTATGGGAGTGATGGTGATGTCACAAAAATTGGATCGTGGCTCCATTTAATGAATCAGGCAGGAAGAGGAAGGCTGGTTATAGAAGAGAAACACACTGGGAATTGGCAATAATGAGTAAGGAAAAGTATATGATTAAGTGTTGCAGATTACACTAGCTATATGTTGGCAAAATGCGTATGCTGTACTGCTGAACCTGTAGCTGCTGTCCTAATGCTCCATTGACTTCAGTGGCATGTCTTATGGGACTTTTATAGAAGAGACATTAGATAAGAGGATGGGCAGCAAAGAGCTGAACTGGAATGAGACAAAATAATGTTTCAGGGTTTGCAATTTTATTTTAATGCAGTTATGGCAGAAAACTGCCTGCATATAAAAAATGGCATCTTCTTACTCCATAGATCTGTTCCCTATTTGTTTTACAAGTACATATACTTTCTTCACTTATGAGAACAAGCTTTTATCCCATTAGTCCAGCAGATCCAATACAGCTATGGGAGAATGCGTTGGATTCTATTCTGTCTCATGCCTGCTCAAACAACTTACTAGATAAGGTCCAACTATAGAATCTTTTACTTGTGACAACAGAAGAGGAAGAAGGAATCAAACTGGATTTTCAGATCTCAGGGGGAGACTGAGTTATTGGGAGTTAGAAAATTCATATTCTGACATGTAAATGTAGTTGATTAGATTGGGAAGCCATGGAGAGGGCTAATTTGATCTGGCATTGCACAATTTCATTTTTAACGAATATACATTTCATGTATTTCTCCACTTTAAGGAGACACTGTCAAGTTTAACACACTACACTTTGAAAACACAAGTTCCTTTAGTTACATTTCTGACATCAGTATAGATGATTAAGGAAAGAGCTGTACAAATCCAGTTTTCTTATCACTACCTATGCTGCTTACTTTTTACAAATCTCTCAGCCTATGTAATGAAAATAGACTAGCCAGTTTCAACTTTATTTATGTGTGGTTTCACCTCTTGCCTCTCAAACACTTGTAATGATTTGCTTGGGACTATTTCAGGGTAATAGATAAGGCTTAAAAATTTATGAACACACTGCTTAAAATTAACACTTAAAGAAGTGTGTGTGTGTGTGTGTGTGTGTGCGCGCAATCTTATGGAAACATTCTTATTAAGGTTTATAAAAGGCTTTTTAAAAATTAAATACTGGGGCAAATGTGACCTGACAGCTTCACCGTAAGAGCTTATTTTGAACCACAATATGCTTACCAGCCTACTAATCTTCCTACAATGTAACATGCTCAAGTGGGTTTAAAACAGCTTTCCTGAAGGACTAGCTCCTTTACTACTGAGTAACACTTTTCTCCCTTTAATGGGATGTTTTAGCCTTCTGACTTTTACACCAGATGCATTTAAGACTCAGTGATGTCATTCAATTACAGACGTAGAAGAAATCTGAAAGTATTATTACAGCCAGCCTGTGCTGTCAGCTCTCCAGATGGAGTGCACAAACTATGCCATATTGCTCTGGTATGACCCCTACCGAGGGAAGGGGGTAAACGGAAAGAGGAACCAAACAGCTCAATTTTCCCAAACATTTACATTCAGTCCTAAAACCTTCTGATGAAAGGATGGCTAGGGCCTTCCTCTTCTCAATCCCTCAACTATCTATATATAGGTAATCATAATGATAGATATACAGCGAGAGAGAGCTAGCTCCATACAGACAGCTTTATGTTTCAGTTACAGTAAATAGAAAATATTGCTAATTCTATATGCACTCATTGATTTTTTGTCTTTATAGAAAAACCCACACAGTATTTAAGATACATAAACTGTAACTAAATAGCTACTGACTGGCCTGTGTTAAGAACAAAGTGCACGATCCCCAACTCTTGTAACTGTCACCAAGAGTAGCAAGAAAAGGCAAATGTGGAAGAGAGGGACATGTGAAAAGAAAGAGAACAGGAAGCAATTAGAAAGGAGGAGCAATGGAATGGTACTCTTAGATTCAATGCACCCATCACTTAATAGCAGAGGAGGAACTTGGGGAAGGGGAATTAGGACCTTGTGAATTATCCATTGAAAACAAACAGAACACTTCAAACTTCCTCCAAGCATCCACAGACTTTCCTGATAGATGCTGCTTAGACAACTTCTCCCAAGTGTTCCCTCTATTCATCAATGGACAGCAATGTAGAATAACAGCAGTGAGAGAAGGAAAAGACCTATCAGAACATCAAGCACATCCACCCTACAGCGAGAGTAGGTTATAATCCCCCAGGACAGCAATATACTAGTGGTAATATTAAACTGACATGACACTAGAGCTTCGGGAAACAGGTCAAGGAGTTTACGATGTACCACATGCCATCACCTTAATGCAGAGAACAATATTCTGTGAAGCTGATTCTTTCCTCAACCTCCTTCTGGAAAATACATAACATTACTATTATATTTACAAAATCAACTGAAAGATTGTAAATTGGAGTCATGTGTGTTCATGGATGGTTTGGGAATTAGTCCCAGGTGAAAATGTTTAAGAACCAGTACACAGCGGCTTTCTCTTCTTATGGGGGGTTCAGGGAGCCATTTCTTGTCCCTAAACAGGGTATTAACTGCCCTACTAGTATCCTAGAGGATGGGTAATGGAGAGGGAGGGACCGGGCCCGCCCTCTACTCCGGGTCCCAGCCCAGGGGCCCTGAGGATAGCGGTAAACCACCTGAATTAGCTATTCCTTCCCCTGGGTTATTTCCCTCTCCTACCCTTCAGCTTGTGGGGCTTCCTGCCCTCTCTCTACACAAGCCAGGTGTCTCTTTACCTAGGGTCTGGGTCTTCCTGGTTCCAAACTCTCCTCCAAACTGCTCTCCACTCCAACTCCTCCAAACTGCTCTCCGCTCCAACTCCTCCAAACTGCTCTCCGCTCCAACTCCTTTCAACTGTCTGATTGATGCAGGGGGTTTTTATCATGTGCCTGGCTTCAGGTACTTTAATTGGCTTAGGTAACTTAACTGGCTCCAAGGGCTCCAACCAACTTCTAGCAAACTTGCTTCCCTCTAACACTCTCCTGCCGCCCGCTGGCCATGCTGTATCACATAGCCCAGTATCTCATCACTGTTGGTTGCCAATGCAGATGCTTCAAAGGGAATGAACAGAATAGGGAAATTATCGAGTGATCTATCACCTGCCTTCCAGTCCCACCATCTGGCAGTCAGAGGCTTATGGACACTCAGAGCATAGGGTTGTACCCTGACCATCTTGGCTAATAGCCATCGATGGACCTATCCTCCATGAACTTATCTAATTCTTTTTGACACCTGTTACAGTTTTGGCCTAAACGCCATCCCCTGGCAACAAGTTCCACAGATTGTGTGTGTGTGTGTGTGTGTGTGTTGTGTAAAGAAGTACTTTCTTTTGTTTGCTTGTTTTAAACCTTCAGCCTATACATTTCATTGGGTGATCCCCTGGTTCTTGTGTTATATCAAGCCACTGTCAAACATTTGCATTTTGGCATTTTCATAGCATCTTGGCAGTTCCAATTCTTTGCTGAAAGCAGAGAGCAAGCGCAGATGCAGGCACAAAATGATGTTTAAACAAAAAAATTGCCCAGTGTTTTTAAACACTTGCTCCTAAAAAAGAATCAGTTTGGGTGTGATTTGAGTTTGGGGGATAGGTGAGCAGAAGGGGGAAATTTTGCTGTATTTTATCCATTTGGCTCATCCTTAATCTCAGGATCATAGCACAGTGGCTAGATATGTAGAAGACCTAACAGATTATATGGATGCTGGCACTTGATCTTAGCCAAAAAATCATCTTCATCTCTTGCTCTATTAAACTCCATGTTAGAAGGTAGAGAGGTGTCTGGACGAAGCCTAGAAAAGTTAATTTAAATTGTAGCAACCCCTCTCCCCTTCCTAAGTTAGCCCCTTAGCTGCTCTCTTCTTTCATCTTGTTCTCCTTCTGTGACCCTAATGATCTGATTGTAAGAGAAATTAAGTTAATGAGAAAAAGGTGATTAAAGACATACAAGAAAAACACTCTCACAAAATGCTCTTCACTCCATTATTCTACTCCTTTGAGAACAAAAGAATTATGTGCTTTACTCGCCCCAGCTGAGGAGCGCTGTGGTATTAGAACCACCGACATTTTCTTCTCGTCACTTGGCCAAACTTTAAATAATGTTTCTGACTCTCATTCAAACGATGGAAACAAAATCTTTGCAGCACCCGCCTGCTCGTATAGTATTCTGCCTAGCTGTGCTGGAGCCCTGAGTTCTATTCCTAATTCCTAGCACTCATTCCCAGGCTAGCCATGGCACAGACATGGCAGGTTCCATCCCTGGCTTGCAAAGCATGCAGTTCCGTGGTTAAAGCTGCCACCCAGGGGCCAGAGACTTTCAAAAGTCAAGCTCCTGGGTACATGACCACACTCAACTTTTCCTCAACAGCAGGAACCAAAGAGGAGCAGTCCCCCAACCACCACTACTGGAGCTGTCATTCACGAAGTAGGAGCCTGTGTGGCCTCACTGCAAGACATATACTCTACAACCTCAGCATGACAGCACTGTTCATTTAAAAAGAAAGGACCAATAAATAAATGCCAGCAGCTTACCATACTTCCTTCTAGTTTTCTAGGGGTAGGTCTTCACTACCCGTCGGATTGGTAGGTAGCATTTGATCTTTTGGCAATCGATTTATCACATCTTCTTAAGACACGATAAATCAATCGCCAGAGGCACCCCCCTCAACTCCGGAACTCCAGCTTGCCATGAGGTGCAAGCTGGAGTCCATGGGGGGAGTGCGCCTCCAACTGCCACCGCCATGAAGACAGCAGGTAAGTTGGCTGAAGATATGCCGACTTTATTCACGTAGCTGAAGTTGCGTATCTTCGGTCGATCCCACCCCCCACCCCCGTGTAGACCAGCCCTAGAACGTTATTCACGTAGCTGAAGTTACGTATCTTCGGTCGATCCCCGATCCCCCCACCCCCTGCAAACAGTGTAGACCAGCCCTAGAACTCATCTTCACCAGCTCTGCCGTTTCCCACAACACAAGCCAAACACAACATCCAAGAAGGCAGCAAGATCTTCTATCATCCGATACATCTTGCTAACCTTTACCACCATTTCTGGATAATTAACATAACCTCAATTCTGACAGGAAGAAACAGACACTGGAAACAGCCACCAATAAGGGGAAACTACAGTGAGGTACCTACCAATCACCCAAGGAATTCCATACACTTCCACCTTCATGCCGTGTCACAATAAGCTCATGGATCCAACTAAATTTGAGAACATCCTCAAAAACATCATAACTACACACTGAGCATAGGCAAAGATATTCTGGCATCTAAACACCACCTTCTCCTCTATCATCTCACATATCACCACAGCTCTCTGATGACTTGCAATGAATGAACCTAAAAAGGAAGCAAACTCAAATGCTGATGGCAAAGATCCAAGGCAAAAGCAAATTCCAACACAAGAGTTTCCCAGACTCTTGCTCCACGATCATGATAGAAGCAAAAAAGATGATTCTTCCCTTTGGTTATTGCAGTTATTAAATCACAAAATTTCCAGGATGGTCAATCACATGTCATCTAAAATTCAGGACTCTGAAGAACTGTGTTCACAGGGATGACCTGAATTTGGGTTGAAGTTACGCCACAGGAACCACATACTAACCCCACGACTTCCGCCTTTCTCAGCCTTGGTCCCGGGCACACGAGAGAACCTCAAACCAGAAATCTGAGTCATCATGTACAATTGACAACCATGCCCTTCATGCTTAGTAAAAGACCCAGACTCACCTGAGGCTAGTTCTGTCTCCATGGTTCTTTAGATACTCAGTGTTTTCTACCGGAACTGTCTCAAAAGGGGCCAAACAATGTCAAGTGCCATGTCAGGGATAGTGGTTTTTGTGACGTGAAACATTATTCACTGGGAGGTAGACTGAGAAATACAAGAACCATTTCAAATAGTTCTCAGAATGGCCATGAAATGCTAATGATTTTTGGTTAAGAACATAAGAACGGCCATACTGGGGCAGGCTAAAGGTCCATCTAACCCAGTATCCTCTCTATTGACAGTGGCCAATGCCAGGTGCCCCAAAGGGAATGAACAGAACAGGCAACCACCAACTGATCCATCTCTGTCACCCATCACCCAAGGCTAGATCTGAGCCACCCAGATTCCTTAATCTTGCCACTCTTGACTGTGTGTGGGATTTTCAACAGCATTTAGCATTGGTCTAACTCTGCTCTCCCTGAAGTCAATGGGAACACTCCAATGGTAAGCCAAACCCGCAGTGGTTTTGAAGATCGCCCTCCTGAGTTTAAACAATTTCCTGTAAATGTATATATTTATGCATTTATAATTTGCCCCATTATATATCATCTAGACTAAATTTCCCATGCCCTCTTGTAAAAGAGGATTTTTCCTTCTAAAGAGCTCAGACCCCGCCTCCCACTAAAAAATCAAATACAAAAGGGTATGTGTAGTATCAGAAAATGGCATGAATAATCTATATAGAAGCAATTTAAAAATAGAGAAGACATCCTGAGAATGTTTCCTTCTCATTACAGCTCAGTGATAAGAGACCCAGCTACATGTGATGTGCTACTTTGGCACAGTTCAAAGGGTGTCAGATCCACACTTGTTCGAGATAAGTGGAGCTTCAATCAAATTAAGCCTATATCTGTTCAAAGGCAGCTGCAGCGTTCATGCTGGGGTGATGCTGCCTTCCCTCAAAAGTTACATGAAAGTCACTGTGCTGGTCACAGCAATCCTCCCAAAACTGAGGAGAAAAAAACCCTGCCATTATTTCCTGCTTAAACCGTTAACAGTTCCATGATTCTGTTCCAGGACTTCCAGGAGTTGTAGTGTTCCAAATGAGGACCACTGAGATATTGTAATGCTACCCAACCCTAGCAACCAGATCGCCAGTGCTTCTCCTAACTAAGGCACAGAAAAAATTATTTCATGCATATAGTGATCAAGTTTAAGCCATTTAATTATGACCGAAGAAACTGGGACCCGATATGCTTTAAAAAAAAAATGTGTAAGTTGCCCAGATACTATGTAGATTCTTTAGACAGCTTTGACAGGAAGCTCAGATACCTAGAGCAACGGGAACTGGAATCCAAGATTCCTGGGTTTTATTCCTGGCTCTGACACTGGCCCATAGTGTAACTCCGAGCAAATCATTTACCAACTCCGTGCCTCAGTTTCCCTATTTGTAAAATTGGGAATGTTTACCTATCGAAGCGTATTGTGTGGATTAATCTTTGAGAGATTGCAGGATGAAACTCAAAGGGCCTGGATCCTGCACAACCCAGGCACTGAGTGTTGAGCAAATTGAGAACTGGGTAGTACAGATGGTACAGGGAAACCAGATTCTGCATTCATGAAACACGGCTGTGTGGTTGCCAAGTAACTCCTGCCTACCAGCAGGAGAGAAACCAAAGAGGGGAGCAGAC
The DNA here is from genome assembly GCA_007922305.1 of Dermatemys mawii. Taxonomy (NCBI): domain Eukaryota; kingdom Metazoa; phylum Chordata; order Testudines; family Dermatemydidae; genus Dermatemys; species Dermatemys mawii. The sequence goes on from ML677341.1 coordinate 2,973,276, forward strand.
AGCGGAGATGCCTCACTAACATGAGGACTGCACTTGTGGTCACGCCTCTTCAAACACATACATTCTCCACCCATGCCTCATTCCTTTATCACCTCCATTGCATACAGTCTGCCCTGCTGATGGAGTGCAAATACCACAAGTGGCTTGCAAAGCACAGTGCAAGAACTTTCAGAATCAAGACCTAGACAAGTATAGTACTATTTCTAAGAAAACAATACTGACATGATATGTAGTGGATTCACCACCAGTTCCTATTCCCATCAGTGAGAACTGTGGCTAGTAACAGTGTATCATCACTGATATCTTAATTCTGTTTATAAAATGTTGAATCAGTGGGCTACGAACTTCCCCTTTTATTTTTAAAATGAAATCCAGGCACAGCTGCATCCCAGAAAGGATGAAAAGCTATTCCTTGTGTACAGTATACAGCACTGACTTCTGCAGCACTTCTGTGCTGTAAATTGTGCTGATGAGATTTCTCACATAAATCTTACCATTTTCTAAAATAAAACCCCAAATAGGCAGTAAGAAGATGCACAGAATTTGCTGATCAGTCTCCAAAAACAAATCTGTTTTGGGCTGCTTCTTCAATTACGTGTTTAGCTGGTTGCTTTCTTTTTTTTTAAAAAAAAAGGCTGTATATTTGAGCCATTGGGAAACTAAAGAAAAAAGGTGGAAGTCAGCGCTATTGAGTAAACCATTAAAAATCTCATTTTTATAGACAGGGACATTTAAAACTTTGTATTTAAGCTTTTCGCTTGTACAATGAAAATAGCAACTAGATCAAAATTTCATGGTCTCTAAAAAGCAAAACCCTGTAGCCTACGAAAACAAAATTATCTTTGTAATGCAACTTTGGAATGGAAATTTAAACTCCAAAGGTAATTTTCCATTGAGAGTACTCACTGATGCATGAATTATACTCGCAGGGATGTGTAAATAGGATTTGTTTGATTGCTTCATCATCCCTCCATTATATCAAATCTTCTAAAGTGGTAGGAGACATCATAGGGATGTTTGTAGATTCCTTGTTTGAAGACGCAGTGGGGGCAAAATCATATCATCCCTATTGAGCAACTGGGCCTGACCATGAAATCGAAATTAATGCCATAACAATCTACTTATAATTCTCTGAAGCCGCCTGGATGAGGATGAATGAGAAGCAAAATATTGTTAGCATTTTATTGAAATTACATAAAAAAGTCTGACATGACAGAAACCACATTACAGGCTAATAAGGGATTAGATGAAGCAATTATAGCGCCATTGTTTTTGTGCCGCATGATGCAGTAAGAGACGCAAGCTTTTGTTAGGATTGTTTACCTTGAGGCAGCAACTCCCAATCTCTTCAAGAACTGCGTACCTATCTGGTTTGGCTGAGATAGGCTTAGGTACTGAAAGTCAACTCACTCAACCACCCCGGCCCAATGTCCTGCTGTTGGCAGACTCCTCTCTCAGCTGCTCAGTGGTCTCACCTCTCAGGCAGCTCCTGCACAGATCTACAGGCAGCAGCAGATGTGTGGAGCCAGAGGATGGTTGCCTGCAGGTGAGAGAAATGACCAGGAGAGGGAGCCACTGAGCAGCTGCCTGTACGCTACTATAGGAGGAGAGATTCAGTGTTCATGGTAATAAGGGTGAATTGCAGAGCGTGAGGGGCAGGGGAAGCCTTGGATGAGAACCACTGAAGGCAGAAAAGGGGTAACATTCTCTGACTTTTCAAACAAGCCAAGGATCTGACAGACCCTAGAGGATTTTAAGTGCCTCCTGGTAAATTTTAGATTACTCTTCTAAATAGAATGTAATCTGACAGTCACCAGAATGAGTACAGAACTGTCTGGCAGCAACCTGACTCTCAGCTTATTTGGTGAAATGTCCCGCAAGTGGGTTCACTAGACTAAGTTCCTAGCTGTATGTGCTTCCCACCCTGCTGGTGTCAGCTCCTTCTCTCCATAGGCTTTCTGCTATTTATCAGTCAGGAATCAAAACGCTGCTGCTTCATATTGAGGTGCAATTAGTTGTCTCACTCTCCAGTCCACACTGAGCCACTGTGTTGAGCTGCCTTTTCTATAAATGGATGCTCAGGGATTCCACCTGTTACACCCATCAGCAGAGACGACGTGTCGTGCTACAATCGCCTCATACAGTAGGCAGCAGTCAACAGGCTAAGTTTCTTGAGTCTGATTTTGAATTGGATTGTGATTGCTAAAAAAAACACTTCCCACCACAGGCAATACTATCAGAAAGGGCTGGACTGGAAGATTTTGAAGCTGATTACTCAACGGTAAGAAAAAACAATGAGACAAAAGTTACAACTGCAATATTAATAGCTTGCACTGTATATATTGATTTAAATAACATATGTGGAGGATAGGTTTGAAACTCCTGTTTTCTTGTACTTAACAACCAGGCAAGATGAACTGAGACATAAAACAGCAGTGCTATGCAGTACAGTGGGACCCCGGAATACCACGCCCCGCTACAGCGCAAATCTGTTTATAGTGCGGGGCGCAGCTGGTTCCCGATGTAGGCGGTCGCCATGGCTTTGATGCAGCAGAACCCCGCAATACCGTGACCCCACCATTATCACGATCAATTTTTTTTGGATCCCAATCGTTGCGGTATTGTGGAGTCCCACTCTATTTCCAAATCTACTATTGGGTTATTGTATTGTTATTGTTATTACAAGACACATTATCTCTCAGTAAAAGACAAAGAGTTCAATAATGTCAAAGGCACCAAAACCAGATCAAAACCTTCAACTAATTCTATAAAATGTAATATATGTCTAGGTTATGCTATTATAAACAAAGTGCAAAGCGATACGATAGGGAGTGAGTATGGTCTAGTGGTGAAAGCAGGGGACTAGGAGTTGGGGCTCCTGGGTTTTATTCCCATCATCTCTGCCAGGGATGGGCAAACTATTTGGTCCGAGGGCCACATCAGGTTTCCAAAATTCTATGGAGGGCCAGTTAGGAGAGGCTGTGCCTCCCCATACAGCTAGGCGGTCTGGCCCCCGACCCATCCGACTCCCCCGCTTCTTGCCCCCGACAGCCCCCTCCCCAGGACTCCTGCCCCATCTAACCCACCCTGTTTCCTCTTCCCTGATGCCCCTCCCCAGGACCCCAGCCCCATCCATCTCTCCCTCTCCGTCCCCTGACCACCTCTGGACCCCACACCTCTGACTGCTCTCCACTGCCCTATCCAACCCCACCTCTCATTCCTGACTGTCCCCCCAGAACCCCTGCCCCATGCAACCACCCCTTCTCTCTGTCACCAGAACTCCTGCTCATGACTGCCCCTCCCCAGGACCACTGCCCCCATTCAACCATCCTGTTCCCCAGCCTCTGACCGCCCCTGCCCCTATCCACACCCCCGCCCCCTGACACCACCCTGAACTCCCCTGCCCTCTATCCAACCCTCCCTGCCTCCTTACCATGCTGCCTGGAGCACTGGTGGCTGGTGGCGCTACAGCTGCGTCACCCAGAAACCATGACAGGCAGCCACACCACGCAGCTGGAGTCAGCCATGCCACTGCACAGAACAAAGCTCCGGGACAGGCTGGGGCTCTGCAGCTGCCCTGCCCAGCAAGAGCTCGCAGCCCCACTGCCTGGAGGATTGTGCCGGTGGTGCAGTGAGCTGAGGCTGCGGAAGAGGGGGAACAGCAGGGGAGGGGCCGGGGGCTAGCCTCCTGGGCCAGGAGCTCAGGTGCTGGGCAGGAGGGTCCCGTGGGCCGGATGCGACCCGCAAGCCATAGTTTGCCCACCTCTGATCTATGCCCTATATGAAACAGGGCAAGTAATATCATATCTCTGTGCCTTATTTCCCCAAGCTGTCAAATGGAAATAACAACTTGCTTTAGAGTATGAAGCTTAATTTGTTAATGGCTGCAAAATGCTTTGAGATACCTTTGATGAAAAGTGCAATAGAGATGCAAAGCATTATAGCCTGGCTTAAATCTGAAACCAAAGAATGAGTGACAAGAATGAATCAGAATTATTCTACTGATACACAAGAAGAAACAGCCTCCAGCTCATTTTCTCTGAGCTCTGCCAACCTACTGAGGACAATGAAACATCCAAACTGCCACTGAAGGTATCATTTCAAGTTAATGGGATGTCACAGATGTAACTGAATGAGAACATAATGTGGTCTGCAAATCCTTCATTTCTGGTGAGGATGTGTAAGGAGGAAAGAACCCACTTTGGCTCTCAGTCCTTAGCTGGAATGGGAGATAATCCAAAACTGTAATTGATACCAAAACATGGAAATCCACAAGGATATTTTAACAATCGCTTTTCAGAGCAAAACTGCCTTTTAAGGTCAGCATTTCTAAAGGAAATGGGTAGCTAAGCAAAAGTTTGGCTGGCAAATGTAACAATAATTAGTTGAACTATATGATAAACCATGAAGAGGAAGATCTTGAGGGTCTGGCATAAATCTGCCAAGCAGAAGGTCTCTGAGTGACTGAGCCAATCTGGTAGGACATTGGCCTTGTTTGTAGAAACAGCTGAGAGGAAGAATGAGGTGCCCAGCAATTTGGCTTCCAGAATCATGTGGCTGCAAATAGATCCTGCTGCTCTACTAGCATAAGCCACTGAATCACAATGGTCACAGAAGACTGGCATATGCTGTTTTATTAAGATTCCATATGGATGGCTTATAATTCCAGTGTTGATGCCTATTGTCCTTGTGCTTCAGCCACAACAGAAGAACTTTGGCTGAAGTTATGCTAAATGACCTCTCCAGCCCTTAAGAATTATATCAGCAGCCATAAATCTACATCATGAGGTGCAGTCCATTGGTCCGAGCATAGGGCCAGCGACCCACGAAACTAAAGTTCTAGTCAAGACCTTGACTAGGTCTTGCTTTGTGGTCACGGCAAGTCACAACTTCTCTGTGTCTATTTCCCCATCAGTAAAATAAAGAGCTATCAGGAACTAGAGGCCAGCAAGCCTCACCTCATTCCCTGGAAAAATCATGAAGTAGGTTCTCAAGGAATCAGTTTTGAGGTCCCTTCCATCCCTGATACTCTATGATCTGTTCTAAATCTCTCTTAGGTATTTGTATAGGCCCCATTACCTTAGCATTTGAGCACCGCACAATCTTTAATGTATTTATCCTCACAACATCCTGTGGGCAAGGGAAGTGGTGTTATTTTACAGACAGGGAACTGAGGGACACAAAGACTACATGACCTGCCCAAGGTCAAACAGGAAGTCTGAGGCACAGAAGGGAATTGAGCCTGGGGTCCAATATCTCAACCTGCCTTAACCTATCCTCTATTTATAAACATCATTACGAAACCTGGGGGAGTAAAGAGCACCCCGTTCTTACGTCCCAAAGGAGAAATATACAATGAAGGTGAATCTGATTTGTTCTTAGTTGTGGTGATCACAGCAGTTGCCCTTATTCTTCATGACATACAGGAACCATTACTCCTTATCCACAATGCATAGAAGAGAATCCAGAATCTTCTGGAAGATCCTAGCACTTACAGCTCTTAATGGGTTGCTTTCTTGATTGACTAGAGTTGGGTTTTAAGTTTCCAAGGGTCTGGACATCAGGCTGGATTTATTCTGAAGAGAGAGAATTTAATGCTGTGTTGGAGGGTGGTAACAGGCCAAGAAATGTAGCAGGGTAAAACATCAAGTACTGTCATAAATTTAATGTAGACCCAAGACTTGCACATGCAACAATGCTCTGAGGACCTGCACTTGGGATATCATTAGTTGTGACCTACTAACATGGTGTCTCCATGGAAACTGTTTAAATTCCAATTTATGGAACTCTGGAAAGCCTTGTCCATAGCTCTTGAATTGATGCTCCGGGTCTGTTCAGGTGATGGAGATATTTCTTGACCTCCCCCTAAAAGCTGAGGGTTCAGCACCTCTCAGGATCAGGCCCTTTATTTCTAGTAGGAAGAAGGAGGTTCACTTTCACTGGGCAGTCTTTTGAAGAGGGAAAAGGTGAAAAGAGAGATTGGATCAGGCAAGAACCTCAGGGCATTTGGATCTACTAAGCAAGTAACAGAACAATTACAGCCATTCCTCTTGAAGAATGGTAGGAAGCACAAGAAATTGCTTGGACTTAGGAATTTCTGAGTATATTTATATATATATATATATATATATATATATATATATATATATATATATAAACACACACACACACACACACACCTGACAACAAAATTGTGTTCCCATTCTAATGGCTTGAGCCAAATCCCCTAAGGTAATAATGTCCTTGTCCTGCATTAGTGGAGCAGTGGAATTCGACTGGAAGTGATTTGTGGAACCACACAGTTCTTAATGTTATAATATATAAGACTCCATGTCAGATAACACATGCCCTGAGAAAGAATGAGGTTGGGAGGAGTAGTGTGATGTTTCTAAATACTACTAAGAAATAATATCCCATGGAGTATACACAAAACAGCCTGAAATGTCAAGCACATAGAGAAAAGGGAGTTAAAAGGGGCCCACTTGCTGGCATGCAGGGAAAGGCTATATTAATTGCCAAATTAACACTTCATATATTCATAGTTAATTTTGGCAACGGATTTCAGTTGGGGGAGGAGGAGGGAAATTCTCCTGTCCTTCAAGTTACTAGACATGTATTAGGAATGACAGCCTATGATTGCTGCAGACAGCATCTAATTAACTGTCATTATAAAACACATGTCAAAGCCTGGGGCCTATGCTGGATCTGCTGCCTAATTTAGCTCCAGAATATTAAAGGCCCCTTTCAGACAAGCTGGTGAATGAATTTTGTTGTCTTATTAAACAACCTGGTTCCCCCACAAGCCCCCTCTCCCTTTTGGTGTTCACATTTCAAACAAGTGATGGATTTAAAACCACTTCCTTGCTGGCTTCTTACTAGTCAGCCTTAAAGAAGGACTGGTACACAAGTATGACATGAAAGTGGAAGCTGTCTGAAAAACTATTAGCTGTCTAATGAAACAATTATATCTAAATAACAATGACACTTACAGAGTTTTTTTTCTTAGTACTACATCACACAGTTAGATCTTAGCTTTCTTTTTACTAATTAGAACAAGGCATAAATTAATCTCTCCATGTCTCAGTTAGAATTGTGTGGAGGAAGCAGTGCAATACATTGGATAGGAATTGATCAGCATTAAATGATAGGTACCTTGTACCTCTTTAGTCTGTGAAGTCTCCAAACATGTGACTGTTGGGGTCAGACTTCTGGGGAAGGGGAAATGAAAGGCTTTGATAGAGCCACTATGATTTACTCAATCATATCAGATTACTCTTTGCAGACAATCCCAAGGATGCAAAATATAAAAGCCTACAGCCATATCACCTAGTAAGATTTTGTGCTAGCACAGTCAGATTTAGCCAGAACTTGGATGGGAAGCCTACAAGGAAAGTCCAGGTATTGCAGATGACAGTAGTGGCTGATTCAGTTGGTAGCATTCTTTCCTTGGGAGTCTGTTTTGAACTCACCGGTCAGCACAGTGCTAGAGATCACTGTATTCTAGAGGTACAGTATTTTAGATAAGACATAGATGTTCTGTAAGAGTAAGGGATGCTTCCTTCAGGATCCCAATCAAATTCTAATTTCTGGAATTACATTCTGCTGACCTAAGCTCCCCTGAAGATATCTTTCACTTTCCCGCCTAAAAGCTGTGTAGTGTAACTGATGTGGAACGATTCTTCCATTCAACCTCTGCCTCCCTTTCCGATCCTGTTCTATAGGAAGAAATGGAAATGACTGGTATTTTAGTGTGATGATGGTAAAGGACAAACATTAGTAAAAGGACTCGAAAAGAATCTTCATTCAAGAGGAGGGTTGAAGGATGTCCACATTTGGGATGGGAAAATGAGACTCTCTCAATATGAACAATCTGACTATGGAGTTCTCTCAATTACTCCCTCTTCTCAGATGAAAGATCTACCAGAAGAGTACTATAACTCCAGTATATTGTGGTAATATCACAAATATTGCACAGAAAACAGATCTTGGGAAGAAGCTTTTAATACCAGAATCCAAAGGTTCTCTATAATGGGTTGCCTCGAACATCTAGATTTTGACTAATTCTTCATAAGTGGCTACATCATATATTATCATGTACAGAATAGGAAAAAGTGTGATTCTCCTAATCAGGAAATTAACCATCTTAACATATCATATTTGCTTTGTGGAAAAATGAAGTATTTGACCATGGAAATGTACAAGAAGTCTCTCCAAATGAGTTCTTTTTACATAAATATTCAGTGCTCTCCTAGAACCACAGGATGGTGTAATGTGTTCTTATCTGAGCTGTGCATTTTAGGTGTCTGCAAACTGATTTCAGAAATGGAATGAAAATCAGATACAGCATCAGACTAGAAAAGAAGAGCCAATCTCTCAAAAATTGCCTTTTCAGGGAATCTTTGAGAGAGTTCATTAATCATTAGGACTTGAAGTTCTCTTGGTCTATTCCTTTGATTGGTATTTGTAAATAGAGTATCTTATTTCCCTTAATTGTAAGGTTCAAAAGAGGGATTAGAGCTTTGAGCAATTACTGAAGTCCAAGTCTCCGAATTTGCATTTTCTAGTCAGCCGTATGTCACCAGTTTCTCTCCTACACACCCCAGGCTTCCCTTTGTCACATGTCCACCCTTGTGAGACAGATCCCTTTCATAGGTGTCCAGGATTACATCATCACAACAGTTCAAATGCCTTGGTTGATCATGAACTTAAGACAAGGAGACATTGTAGATACTAGGGCTGTGATCTTCTAAGATAGTTCAATGATTAGGGCACTAGCCTAGGAGCTGGGGGACCTTGTTTCAATTCCCTGATCTGCCACCAACTTCCTGCATGGGAGTCAAGGGGCAAGTTGCTTGGCCTTTTTATGTCTCAGTTTCCCATCTGTAAAATGGGGATAATAGTACTACCCTTCCTCAGTGGGGTGTTGTGAGGATAAATGCATTCAAATGACTAGAAGGCTCTCCAGCAGTATGGTAGTGGGCACCTTATAAGTACCTAAAAGACTCAGGTCTGTCTGAAGTGTTCATACTTAAGTAACCTGAGCTGTGCTGAATGAACCCCCTTAAATGTTGCAGTCAGAGATCTATATAGTTTATTTCCATTATATCCAACACTAAAAACTAGATAGAAAGCATGTCCAGTAAAGTGAAATGTACAGAAATCCTGTTACTGAAAATGAGCTGGTAGGTCTTGACAATACTCCAGTAAGCTTAGCTACAAAAAACAGGTAAAGAACTTAACACTGCTTTGGATCTTGGGATGCTGGAAAGTGAGAGAGAAAAAGAGGAGACAGTATAGACTTTACATAGGCTTTTATCTGGCTCCTTGGCCCCTGATCTCCTCTGGAAAAGTAAATTTTCATCACAACTCTACTTCCATTAAAACAAAAGGCTGATATACAATCACCTTACTAATTTAATGAGGTAAATTACTCCCCATTATCTACCATGTTCAGAGAAAATTTTGGCACTAAATTGGTGACCCTCTTCTGGAGTTTTAAGCATTTTTACACCTTTGTTAACTACAAATATTCAGCAAAACTCTTCTTAGTACAAATCTCAACACAGTGGAGTGTTTAAGTTCAAATGTAGAGACTGAGCATCAAATCTGGCCTTACTGAATCAATGGGAGTTTTGCCATGGACTTTGATGGGATCAGGATTTTACCCTGGGAGTCTGATTCTTCTTACTTACCAGTGTCACAGCATGAATTTAATTACTTCTGATTTTACTCCTGATTTATCCTGGTGCAATAAAAGAATCAACTTAATGTTTTCTTGAGTGCATCACTGAATGTCATGGGAAGCATATGCCTTAGTGCTTCAGTCACCCCGCTTAGAGACCGATGATGGCTGTGGAACAATGCCAGACACTTAGGAGGACTGCCCCAGAAAAGTTCTCTTGTCATCTTCATTTTATTTTTGTTGTACAACAAAATGCCAAAAATCACCCCTTCCCCCCTTGTTATACTGTTCTCTACATTCTGGAATGACATCTTTGGTAACTTGGACACAATATCCAATGCATTTCTTTTCAGGTGTAGAATCAACAGCAGTAAGGCAGAATGGATTTTCTACATAGGGATGGTTGCAGACATATCTGGATTATTTTTTATGATCTGACCAACCATCTTGCATTAATGTCAGAATTGATTCTTGTAGCTCTTTTATATCTTCCCCCACCTCTATTTCTTCTCTTGCAGCTAGTGGACCTATGAGCTTAACTCATCCTGCACAAGTATAACAATCATTTCATTACACTGCTAATTTTCTGATACACTGAAGGTGACTGTTGCCAACATAAAAGATTGTAGCAACTTTATCAAAGTTTGGCCCTGTAGCAAGGTAGCTACCTCACTCCCTGCCAGGTAGGCTTAAAGCCAGCCCTGTGAGAAAGGTTGGGGCTGGAAGCTCAAGGTAGGCTGATTGGGGAAAGCAGCCACAGCTGACGCTGCTGCTCAGTTATGATCCAGCTGGTCCTTATAAAAGGCTGGGAGTTCAGAGGTAGGCAGTCAGTCTCTCTCCAGCCTTGGAGGGAGCAGGAGCCTGGCTGTCTGAGCTAAGGGCATTGAAGGGAGGAGCAGTGCTGGGGAAGGTGGGGGATGAGAGGGTGGGGGTTTCCCCAGAGATCAGTGGGTGGTCTTGCCATGAGGTAGCACCCCAGACAACGGGGTACCAGAGTTCGGGAGGGACACGGGGCCAGAGGCAGGCAAGACACTGGCCTGCAGAGGGTGCTCCAGAGCTGGAAAGAGCTAATTCCCCAGAGAGACCAGCAGGAGGTGCTGCAGGGGTGAGTCATCGCTTTGTCACAGGCCCCGATTTCAAAAATGAATCCTATTCAGCAAAGCACTTCAGCACATGCCAGTGAAGTGCTCTGTGGAATACAGCTGGAATTATTATCATTATTATTTGTATTAACGCCTGGGAGTCCCAGTCATGGACCAGACCCCCATGAATAAATAGGAATGCTAAATTCGGATAGACTTACATAAGAATATAAGAACATAAGAAGGGACGTACTGGGTCAGACCAAAAGTCCATCTAGCCCAGTATCCTGTCTACCAACAGTGGCCAATGCCAGGTGCCCCGGAGTGAGTGAACATAACAGGTAAAGATCAATTGATCTCTCTCCTGCCATCCATCATCCCCCTCTGACAAACAGAGGCTAGGGACACCATTCCTTACCCAGCCTGGCTAATAGCCATTAATGGACTTAGCCTCCATGAATTTATCCAGTTCTCTTTTAAACCCTGTTGTAGTCCTAGACTTCACAGCCTCCTCAGGCAAGGAGTTCCACAGGCTGACTGTGCGCTGTGTGAAGAAGAACTTCCTTTTATTTGTTTTAAACCTGCTGCCCACTAATTTCAATGGGTGGCCCCTAGTTCTGCTATTATGGGAACAAGTAAATAACTTTTCCTTATTCACTTTCTCCATGCCACTCATAATTTTATATACCTCTATCATATCCCCCCTTAGTCTCCTCTTTTCCAAGCTAAAAAGTCCTAGCCTCTTTAATCTCTCCTCAGAGAGGACTCGTTCCAATCCCCTAATCATTTTAGTTGCCCTTCTCTGAACCTTTTCTAATGCCAGTATATCCTTTTTGAGATGAGGAGACCACATTTGTACACAGTATTCAAGATGTGGGCACACCATGGATTTGTATAAGGGCAATAACATATTCTCCGTCTTATTTTGTATCCCTTTGTTAATGATTCCTAACATCCTGTTTGCTTTTTTCACCACCGCTGCACACTACATGGACATCTTCAGAGAACTATCCACGATGACTCCAAGATCTTTTTCCTGAATAGTTCTAGCTAAATTAGCCCCCATTATATTGTACGTATAGTTGGGGTTATTTTTCCAAAGTGCTTTACTTTACATTTATCCACATTAAATTTCATTTGCCATTTTGTTGCCCAATCACTTAGTTTTGTGAGATCTTTTTGAAGTTCTTCACAGTCTGCTTGGGTCTTAACTATTTTGAGCAGCTTAGTGTCATCTGCAAACTTTGCCACCTCACTGTTTACCCCTTCCTCCAAATCACTGATGAATAAGTTGAATAGGATTGGTCCTAGGACTGACCCTTGGGGAACACCACTAGTTACCCCTCTCCATTCTAAAAATTTACCATTTATTCCTACCCTTTGTTCCCTGTCTTTTAACCAGTTCTCAGTCCATGAAAGGATCTTCCCTCTTATCCCATGGCAACTTAATTTACATAAGAGCCTTTGGTGAGGGACCTTGTCAAAGGCTTTCTGGAAATCTAAGTACACTACGTCCACTGGTTCCTCCTTGTCCACATGTTTGTTGACCCCTTCAAAGACTTAAGCATCTACATAAGTGCTTTCCTGAACTGGACCCTTTAAGCCTTTGCCTTTCAGTTGGCTTTGCTGCACACTAGCTAATTATTCTGTCCCATTTTTTGGTGATGGAAAACAGATACTGATGCTGAAGAGCTATTGAAAGGTCCGGGAAACACACTTAAATTATCAGTGTGGCTACATTTCAATGACTACAACAGCATCAAAATGTCATACTTGTGGGGTCACCAAACTATTAATAATCTGCTCTTCCACTGCAACAGACCAAAGTTTCATTCAGTGGCACATTTGATCTTGGAAAATCCAAGAAACCAATTTCTTGCACTCGTGGGATGAGAGCAAATCCTTTTTATCTTGCTCTTTAATCTCTTGCCAATGTTTGTTTTGCTTTAGAAGAATTATGTTACATCTGTTTCTATTACATCAGTCCATTCACTTGCTTGCCTCTGACTGCCTTCTTCAATGGGAGGCACACTGAGTTAAGTTCATATGCTCCTCTTTGATAATCACTAAACACTAGTTAGCAGCTCACACACTTACTACAGTTAAAATGAAAAAAAATGACCTAGAAAACTCACTGGTGTGAAGACCGAGCTTGCCAGATTTACACAGAACCATATCATCAGCACTTGTTGAGTCATTCAGAAGTTACTGATTCTAGTGAACCAAACTTCCCTTAATAGTTTACCGCTTCATCTCCTCTCCTCTCTTCAACCTCCAAAGTTAGTTTATTCCACCCTACTGCTGTTCCATGCTCCCCAATTACCAATGACTCCTCCCATTCCCCATACCACCTGTGCTTAAAACAATCCTATAGCCTTCGTATAGTCTCCATATAGGCATAATAAGGTCTTGATATTTCTTCTCACTTCCCTTTCACTTTTTAAAATAGTTACCAATTTTCATTCACAGATTGAAATCAGAGCCTAATGGGTGTGGTAGGATAAAGTTAATGAAATATTTACAATATTCTATAGTACTGTATGTTCAAAAGAAGATAAACTTGATAAAACCCTCAAATCCCACTTCATTTTTCATGTGTTTTTGTTTATTTGTGTGGAACTGTTGCTCTGTAGCAACAATTAAAATCAAAATACTTTCCCTTCTGCATCTGGAAATAGATCCAATGAGGCAAGGAACAGAAGTCTGATCTAATTTTTTAATTGACAAAGAGAAAAACATCTTTGTGCTGAGGTAGCAAGTGGAATGTGGAATTCTTCTTCTTGCTTAAAGACCAATTAAAAAAATATTAAGTTAAATTCCACTTAGTCCAAATTGAATTTCGGTCATACTAAAAAACCCAACATACCATTTGATAAAAATGGCACAACTATTATTTCAGAAAGCACATGAAATCAGTAATTTAATTTAACAAGGAAGCATGCCGCTTTTCTGAAAAGAATTACACTGTTGATTGTGTCAAGCAAATAATAATTAACGCAAGTACATACAGTTCTAATTAGCAAGGAATGTAATTAAACAAATATGGCAACATAACAAGATGCATGACAAAGTAATTGTACTAGATCTTGCCAATGTATTCTTTACTACTTCAAAGTTTTACACGGTGATTATAAAGTAATTTTAAGAGTCCCAGAACACAAAGATCTAAAAAGTAGGCTCCATATAACCCAACTGAAATGAACAGAATCCAAACAAAGCCTAACCATGACGAAGCTTGTTTTTCTGTTTTTTTATAAATGACTTGATTTCATTTGGAGCTTTTGGTTCAGCAACCAATACACTTACCAAGAAAGTAAATGTATTGGTTACTGAACTCCTCCTTATTGCTGCTTCAACCACCAACTAGAACAGAACTCAGTACTGATTACCTCAGGGCAGGAGGGGCCACAGGAATTTATTAGCAGACCTGGCCTTCAGAAACTGCAAAGGAGAAACCCCATTTTCATTTTTTTTTTTTTAAGCATCTAGTCCTTTTTCTTGCTGATATAGCCTTTAAAATGAAAAGTGGTACCAAGCAATTACTAAGATTGAAAGGAATATACAGCTGGGCTCAACTCCTGCAACAGGAAGCTGGTGAGAACCTACAGGACGTCCCAATGCATGCACGATTGCTGTAAAACAAGTCGAAGTTTGAGCTTTCTTCTTAAAAAACAAAACAAACAAAAAAAGCCCCTCACTGACCATCCCCAACATCTTTGTGCTGGTCCTTGAAAGTGGTCTTGTTTGCAGGGCAGGGTCCATAAAACTGTTTCACAACCGACTTCCAAAATACTAAGACTAGCTCTACTTATTAAAATCTTCAGTCCTCTCTGGGGCCCTGATCCAAAGCTCACTGAGATCAAACGGATTCATTCCACTGACTTCATCGTGCTTTGGATCAAACCTTGAGTGCATCTACTGTAACTACAAGGCAGCTCTGCTCCTAAACTGTCTGAAGAGTTTCACAAAGACCAGGATTTCCAACATAATAGCTGATGCTTTTGTGAAGAACAGGATCCCTATGAAACAGCCCAGGTGATTCATGAGCGGAGCTCTTGAACCCAGTGGAACAGGTTCAGGAAGAACAGGATCCTTGACAGAGTGAAGAATTGAAGAACCTGTTCTTTGCAAAATTGTTACCCTTCTGAAAATTTCAAGGGATACTGATTTTGGACACAATCGCTACTCCTTAGTTGAAGATCAAATTATTGGACACATCGTAAATGCCTCTGGACTAGCAAAATCCATTTCCCATGCATCATGTTTAGTCCCCACTCTCAGATGTAGGAAAAAGTTGGGGGTATCTGACAAAAAACAGGCTTGTATTTCTCTCCTACACTGCTCACAAAGAGTTAAAAAAAAAACATCGAGGGCAGGAAGCAGCTGACATAAATCATGTTCCCCATCAGCTAACTGCAGTGAATAAAGAATTCAGCTATGATGAATAACACTAATAATTTTTTCTTTTAAGATAACAAGATTACTACCTAATCCGCAAACATATTTTTGTCTTCCTACCAGCTTGTATTTTTTAAGCCAAGGGAATTCAAAAAAATCATGAGACTCAGAATGTGAACATTTTTTAAGGCCAAATTTAAACTGGACACTAATTAACAATTAATTAATTAGCTCTGAAAATTCAAGCTTAATTCAGAAATTATGTGCTGAAAATTTGAAGCACATATATTGTATTTTTCAATCAAAACAAAGCAGTTGAACTCTTACTTTAAGTGCAAAATATAACTGAGTTGTAACTGATGTCACTATCTCTCCACCATAATATTAAATATATTTATTGTAGGGCTGTCACTAAATCGCACTTAACTCATGCGATTAACTCAAAAAAATTAACTGTGATTAAAAAAATTAATCACGATTAATCACACCATTAAACAACAGAATACCAACAGAAATTTATTAAATATTTTGGATGTTTCTCTACATTTTCAAATATACTGATGTTTATTACAAGACAGAATACAAAGTGTACAGTGTTCACTTTATTTTATTACTTTTGATTACAAATATTTGCACTGTAAAAATGATAAAAGAAATACTATTTTTCAGTTCACCTCATACAAGCAGTATAGTGTAATCTCTTCATTGTGGAAATGTAACTTACAAATGTAGATTTTTTTTTTGTTACATAACTGCACTCAAAAACAAAACAATGCAAAACTTTAGAGCAGGGGTCGGCAACCTATGGCACACGAGCCAATTTAGGCCTGCACGCAGGGAGAGCTCAGCCGCCCCCCTCCTCTCTGCAGCTTTGGAGTTCCCCCGCTGGCGCCTTGCCAGCCGCCGCCTGACCCACTAAGCTCCAGCTGCCAGCTTGGGTTCCTTTTACCCAGGCTGGCAGCAGGAGCTGAGTGGGGCAGGCGGGATCCCAGCTGGAAAGGTGCCAGTGGGGGAAACACCAAAGCGGCGGGGGCTGACCGCTCAGCCCGCGCCGCTTCGGGGTTTCCCCCACGGGCTCCTGCCAGCCGGGGTCTTGGGTCCCGCTGCCAGCCTGGGCTTCCTGAGCACAGGCTGGCAGCAGGATCTGAGTGGGGCAGGCGGGACCCCAGCTGGAAAGGCGCCAGTGGGGGAAACCCCAAAGCAGTGTGGGCTGAGCACTCAGCCTGCGCCACTACGGGGTTTCCCCCGTGGGCTCCTGCCAGCCGGGGTCTCAGCCCCCACTGCCAGCCTGGGCTCTCTGAGCCCAGGCTAGCAGTGGGAGCTGAGTGGGGCAGGCGGGGGACCCCGGCTGGCAAGGCACCAGCGGGGGAAACCCCAAAGCAGCACGGGCTGAGCACTCAGCCCGCTGCCGCTTTGGGGTTCCCCCCGCAGGCTCCTGCCAGCCCGCTGTCAGCCTAGGTTCCCTATATCCAGGCTAGCAGCGGGAGCTGACTGGGGCAGGCAGTGGGACCCCAGCTGGCAGGAGCCTGCGGGGGAAACCCCAAAGCAGGTGGGCTGAGCCACTCAGCCTACCCCTGCCCTGGGGTTCCCCCTGCTGGCTCCTTCAGCCCCTCCCCTTCCGCCCGAAGCCCCACCCCTTCCGGACTGGCATACGAAGGCCTGACTAGATGAAGATTCGGCACACCACCTCTGAAAGGTTGCTGACCCCTGCTTTAGAGCCTGCAAGTCCACAAAGTCTTACTTCTTGTTCAGTCAATTGCTAAGACAAACAAGTTTGTTTACATTCATGGGAGATAATGTAAATAAGAAGCAGTCAACAGTGTCACCTGAAAGTGAGAACAAGCGTTCACATGGCACTTTTGTAGCCAGCATAGCAAGGTATTTACATGCCAGATATGCTAAAAATTTATATTCCCCTTTATGCTTTGGCCACCATTCCAGAGGACATGTTTCCATGCTGATGGTGCTCGTTAAAAAAAATTATGTGTTAATTAAATGTGTTACTGAACTTCTTGGGGGAGAATTGTCTGTCTCCTGTTCTGTTTTACCCACATTCAGCCATATATTTCATGTTATAACAGTCTTGAATGATGACCCAGCACATGTTCGTTTTAAGAACACTTTCACATCAGATTTGATAAAATGCAAAGAAGGTACCAATGTGGGATTTCTAAGGATAGATACAGAACTCGACCCCAGGTTTAAGACTCTGAAGTGTCTTCCAAAATTTGAGAGGGACGAGATGTGGAGCATGCGTTCAGATGTCTTAAAGGAGCAACACTCTGATATGCAAACTACAGAACCCGAAAAAAGAAAATTAACCTTCTATTGGTGGCATCTGACTCAGATGATGAAAACATGTGTTGGTCCACTCTGCTTTGGATCTTTATCGAGCAGAACTCGTCATCAGCATGGACGCACGTCTTATGGAATGGCGGTTGAAGGGACATATGAATCTTCAGTGCATCTGGCACATAAATATCTTGCAACCCCGGATACAACAATGCCATGCGAATGCCTGTTCTTAGTTTCAAGTGACATTGTAAACAAGACATGTGCAGCATTATCTCTTGCAAATTGTAACCAAACTTGTTTGAGTGATTGACTGAAGTAGGACTGAGTGGACTTATTCGTTCTAAATTTTTACATTGTTTTATTTTTGAATGCAGTTATTTTTGGTACATAATTCTACCTTTTTAAGTTCACCTTTTATGATAAGAGATTGCACTACAGTATTTGTATTAGGGCAAATTGAAATATACAATTTCTTTTGTTTTTTACAAGTGCAAATATTTGTAACAAAAAATAAATATAAAGTGAGCACTGCACCCTTTGTATTCTGTGTTGTAATTTAAATCAATGTATTTGAAATTGTAGAAAACATCCACAAATGTTTAAATAGATGGTATTCTATTATTAACAGTGTGATTAATCACTATTAATTTTTTTAATTGCTTGACAGCCTTAATTTAAATATATATTCACATGCATATGGACACCCAACACACGTCCTTCTACAAAGAAAATCAGAGAAGTTAAAGAAGCAGAGAATGTGTATAAACTATTAAACTACGACTTTGGAAGGGACTTTCATGACATGTACTGTGTAGAAGACTCATAGGCAACCTTGAAACAGGCATACAGTACAGAAACCGCATCACATAATATCATCTCTTATGAGCGTCTCAGATGTTGTAGCAGAAATGATGTTATACAGGCTAATTAAATCAATTCATCTGTGTAACTTTGCAATGGTTGGACTTTTTCCAGAAATGCGCTTTGGGGCATCATTTGTTCACTCTTAGTCTTTTCCTAAATTTCAGAGGTAAACAACAACAAAATGCTAATTTCTTGCACGACATTCTGCAAACAGTGAAGGTCTGTACTCAGATGGATTTATTCTTAATACTAAATTCTCTCTTCATCGGTTCATTTTTAGCCTAAGCCTGGAAGCCAATATTCTGCAGTATGTTCCCTATTATTATTTTATTTATTATTTGTATTACAGTCGCGCCTAGAGGCCTTTGAGTGCAGTTTAATTTTTTGCTCTTGCCACTAAAAGGAAGGACTGAGCTCGACAGCTTTACATATTGACATACAACTATGTGAATCAGGGCTCTAGAAAGTCTACTCAGAATTTGGCATCAGTGGCACTGTGCTTTGCTTGAAGTGCTAGTGATGTTTCTATAACTGCGTGTCAAAATGTAAGCATTTGCTTGTCAACATCTGCAGCACTAAAACTGCTGCTACTCAGTTTGTGAACGGTTGTTCAAGTTTTGATTGTCACATTTATGTCAGTCAGTTTCGACTTTTGTTATTAAAATAATCAGAGAACCTGTAAGCAAGTTAAACAAACAAACCTAAAGGGGGAAGAATGGTCCAGTGGTTAGGCTGCTAGCCTAGGATTTGGCCTTGCTTTGTCACACAGTCCATGTGATCTCAGGCAAGTCACAGTACATCTGCACAGTAGTGGGGCGGTTTAGTTCCCAGCTTGGGTACACATACACATGCAAGCTCTGCTTGTGCTGATGTACTAAAATTAGCAGTGTGGCTGTGGCTACATGGGCAACAGCATGTTAGCTGCCTGAGTACAATTCTGCTGGAGCCATTGGGTACATACTTGGGTGGCTAGCACATGCCATCATGGCCATACCATAAGTTTTGGATACTACATCAAGTGGAGTTAGCACGTGTATGACTACCCAAGCTGGAAATTCCAGCTGCCATGTAGCCCTGCCCTAAGTCTCTCTGTGCCTCAGTTTCTCATTTGTAAAATGGGAATACTGACCTTATGGGAATGTTTGAGGATAAACACGTTGCACTATCTGAGTGTCTCACAGCCTTTAGACATGAGAGCCATATAACTACCTAAAAGAAAAATAGAAAACCCTCATGACTTTAAGAGGGACTGTACACGAACAAGTCTTCCCAAAAGGATACTGAATTACAATATACTTAAGCAACCAAACTCACAACAGAAGCATCATTTCGTCCGAATACTATCTTGATTCAACATTTCCAGGAGCACCTGGGAATAGTTATTGTTATTTATTTGTATAATGGTAGGGCCTTCAGAGTCCAATCAATACTGCAGCCCCATTGTGTTAGGCACTGTGATACATGCACAGAGCAATAGACAGTTCCTTCCTCGAAGAACTTCCAGTGTTTCTGATTTAGACTACAAGAATGGATGTATTATCATCCCCATTAACAGGTAGGAAAGATGATGAAACAGGCCCGTTAAGTCGTTTGCCCAAAGACACACGGGGAGCCTGTGTCGGAGCGGAGAAATTAAGCTAGATCTCTTGAATCCCAATCCAGCACCTTAACCATAAGACAATCCTTCTTCTGTATAGCTCCTATTGTTACAAATGCCCCCTTCATGGGTGTGTCATACATCGCATACTCCAGTTGGTATATACTTTTTTAAAACATTAGGTTAGACATAGTGAATTTCATCACAGGGCAGATACTCTCACAATTTGACAAGGATGCACATTTACAACTGGAAAGGTAAGCTATGGTGGGAAGCAACTGGCATGGAAAGCCGACAGGAACCCAGTCTAGGAAGCAAGAAAGGGCAATGGGAATCCAAGTATTCAAAGGACACCAGATTCTACAGAATCAAAGCCTTTTTTTAAAAAAAAAAAAAAAAGCATGCATTCTTTTCAATGGCACAACAGACATAAAATGTAAAGGCAAGCACTGCTACCCCATTACCCCAGCCTTCCAGAAACATGTCTCCAATTAAACCATAGCACCAGCAAAGATACCAGTATGAGCACATTCAGCCTGTTTACCTCAAAGAGCTGTGAACTTAAAAGTCTATGTGAGACTATGTAAGGGCTTGTCTACATTACTGGCTGGATCGACGGACAGCGATTGATCCGGCGGGGGTTGATTTATCGCGTCTTGTCTAGATGTGATAAATCGACCGCTGACTGCTCTCCCCTCGACTCCGGTACTCCAAACAGGGGAAGAGACACAGACAGTCGACTGGGGAGCGTCAGCCGTCGACTTACCACAGTGAAGACACCGCAGTAAGTAGATGTAAGTACATCGACTTCAGCTTCATGTAGCTGAAGTTGTGTAACTTAGATCGATCCCCCCCTACTCCCTAGTGTAGACTAGGCTTCAGAGTTAACATTTCTGAGCACAAGTAATGAAGAAAAACTCTCCGATGGAATTGCTACACTTGGAAAATACGGCCTTTGTGTTCTCCCTCCCAAATCTTCCAGCGCAAGCAACTTTGAAAAGAAGACTCGTCAGAACTCAAGGTAGTGCACAGGACAAGAACTATTTGGGGAATCCCATCGTACCAACATTCAAAGCTGAGGAGCCAGGCCTGAGCACAAATTCAGCTGGCGCCCGCCTGCAACTCTTCAGCTGGGGGAAGAGAGGTGGTGAGTAAAGGAGCAAACTTGCACCCCAATGTCCCAGGACCCTGCTGTGAGTACTCTCCAGGTCTCCCCATTATGGATGCATCCCTGGAGGCCCTTGCAGTCAGTGGCACTGACATCAGCAAGGTACCAGAAGTGAGTGCCAGACTGGTCTATCCCCATCACCATTACCCACTGTACCGGCAGAAGTGACTGCCCCAGTGACTGCAGATCCAGTTAGGATCATTCTTTGTGCTGTGCTATCAAAGCGTCCTGGCTTCAAGAGACCCCCTTCCAGCACTCAGGGAGCCAGGGGTGAGTGAACACATGACCTACCAACAGCAGTCACATACATTTGAACTTCTTTGGAATTCTAACCTCTGCTTCCGTCAGTTCAATCACTCCATGCTTCTCCCCCTTTTTGCCCCCATCCTTCTCTTTGATCATCTCTTTCTCCTCTCATCTCATCTGCTCCCAACCTTTTCTCCTCCCCCATTTCACCCCTACCTCCTACGTGCATTAAAAGAAATATTTCCATGAAATGTGAATAACTAACCAAAGCTATCACCTAATCTCACTGTTGTGAATCTCATCCTCCAATCCCCAGTCCCCGCTCTCCACTCTCATCTCCCCTTACATTGTGTGTATTTTTAGATTATACGCTCCTAGAAAAGTCACTTGTGGACAAAATGTTCAAAACTGGATAGTTAGGCACCTAACCCCATATTTAGGCACCTACAATCAGGGGATTTGATTTTCTGGGATGCTCAGCAGACTTCAGCGTTTAACCCAAATCTGAACATTCTGGCATGCCTCTTTTGTTGTGTAAAGTACTCTGCATGCTTTGGATGCTATATAAACAGTGATGACCCACTGAGTGAGGGGGCCCTCCTTTCTACCCAATGGCTGGCTTTGCCTTCTCCAGTTACAAAAGGACAGGGAGCTGGAGCCATTTCACAAAAGCCTTTTTGCATAGAAATCTGAAAAAAAAAAAGAATACACTGAACTGTGATTACGAAAGGAAGAAGTGACCATCTATCTTTATTTGCATCCCAGCCAATTTCAGGCAGTGCCTACACTGAAGGATCTTTATGGCACCCCTGTGAATGTCTAAATCACAAAGAAAACACAGCATAGGTCACAGTGAAATGAGAAGCTTCATCTTTCTAAAAACGTTTTCTTCTCCCTCTTTCTTTCCCCATTGAAGAAAAATTCTGAGCTGCTTAACGACAGCCATAAAATGATATTATGTTCAATGACTTACATTCAGTGTCAAATCCTTTCTCGGCCATAATCTAATTCTAAAGCCAGGATTCCACTATCTTTCCATGAAAGCAGCACGCATTGGACAACAGACAAGCCTCAGCCATACTAAGCCAGGATGTTAACAGCTGCTTATCCTCTCGCTCACACAAAAAGAAATTTTTAGCTGGCAATTTAACACAGATATGTTTTAAGAAAATGCTAAGACGGCTGCTTGGAAATACATTTAGTGCTTAATTTTATCTTTTGTAAGTAAATAAGCACACGCTTAAAGAGGCCTTTTCCAGGCACAGTTTAGATTCTTCCTAAAAAGACAGTGGACATGATCAGGCGACACCAAGCCACAGGGATGGCTTAAGCTTTTAAATAATATATTAGTAACAATACTTAGCGCATGTGCACACACCACTTTAGCTCTTCAAAATGCACCACTGACATTAACTAAGTTACGGACAGAGACAATATCAAGTAGCTGAATCTAATACGAGGGTCATGGATATTCAACAGGTATCTAGATATTGTTAGACTTTGTACTCTTACTTTATCAGTGATCTACCTGAGCAAAGTCTGGCTAGGCTATTGCTAGGGCCACTGGAAATCTTCAGGAAATTGTGCATAACATGCATAGCAAGATCCAAAATCTGTGTTAATATGTGGGGTTTCTGCAGCATGTAATTTCAGCAACACTGGTCATTACGTGAATGAGAGATCGTGAAGAAGACTCGGATCTTATTGGAAATGGTGCCATGGTGCTTTTCCCGCTGAGAAAGTACTAATCCAATGCCCCTACATGATGTAAAGGGGTGCTACACCGCACTGCAGCAGAGGCATAGCCATGTTCAGATTCAGTTTTAGATTCATGGAACCCTAGGGGTTAGAAGGGACCACAAGGGTCATGTAGTCCAACCCCCTACCAACATTCAGGATTTGTTGGGTCTAACCTATCCAAGACAGATGGCCGTCCAGCCTCCTTTTGAAAACCTTCCATGACCTTCTTAAGCAGGAAGGAGCTTCCATAACCAGGTTGTCTGTTCCATTGTCCTACTTACCTTAATCTAAAACTGCTATGCTGTAGTTTGAACCTGTTGCCTCTTGTCCTGCCCTCTGTGGAGAGAACAACTTGTCTCCATCTTTTTTTGGCTAACTTTCAAGCATCTGAAGACTGCGATCATGTCCCCCCTTAATTCCCTCTTTTCCGGACTAAACATGCCCAGTTCCTTCAGCCTTTGCTCGTATGGTTTGCATTCCATCCTTTGATCATCTTTGCTGCTCACCTCTGGATTCTTTCCATTTCTCCATGTCCTTCCTATACATTGGTGACCAAAAAGAGACACAGCTCTCCAGCTGAGGCCTAACCAGCATGGAGCAGAGGGGTGCTATCACCTTCTGTGAATTGCATGCTATGCCTCTAATGTAATTTTAAAAATTACTAGCCCTAAGGTAGATAGGGCTAAACACTCTCCTTTTTATGACCTTTGAGGACAAGAATGAAGGCACTTTGCAAGTTCCACATGACCCGCCTATACTGCAAAACTAAAATGTGTTTAAACTGTGCTGGGAGGTGACCACAATGTGGAAAAAAGCAAGCATCTGAGACCACACCTAGGTGACATTATTCCCTGACAGCACTGATGTATTTAAGTCGTCGGCATACTGTATACACTATAGCTCAAAGCATTACTAATACCATTCCAGCACCAACCTAGAAGAATAAACCAAGTTACTGTATGCAACAGAGTTTGTTCTCACGCATAGTTATTTGTGAAGTGTGTAGAGGGCCCAACAGTGAAGAAGGGGATGTAAACAGCACATGTAATTGTTAGGAACTGAACCTCCGCACTTCCTCCTCCAATCCTATGTACACAGATCTCTCTACAACAAACTTCTCTTCTCAAAATTTCCCACCTTTATTATTTAAGCAGAAACATGCATCTCTCGAAGGTACTTAAATGGACCTCATTACTGTAATACCAGAGCACCTTGCAATCCTTCATGCACTTATCCTCATAATCTCCATTTGAGGCAGGGTAGTGCTATTATCCCTATATTACAGATAGAGGAATGAGGCACTGAGGGCTAAGTGACTCACCCAAGGTCAAATCGGAAGTGGGTGGCAGAGTCAGGAATACATTCCAGTTTCCCAGGCTAACACACAAACCACTGGACCATCCTTTTCCTTCCTAACCTTCTGGTAAAGGCAGTGGGAGCAAACAAGCCAACAGTGTTCATTTTAACCACCAGGTCATGTAGACTTGCTCTTATCAGGGTTGACTCTGTGGTACCTTTCACTGCTTCTCCCTCCAACAGTAGCAATGGTGGAAAATTGGGAGTAAAAGATAAACAAGGCCATAGACTTCTGTGTTATGGAATCCAATCTAAGGAATCTGGGGTGATCATTCTGGAAGGAAAGCAGGACACCAGGATGCCTCCCTCACCACCCAGCGAGGTGAAGACTTTTGCAGAAGGCATCCAGGCAAATGGAAGAAAGGAAGCTGCAACCTATTCTGGGCCTCTTGTTTTCTTGTTTTTTTTTCACCCCCACGGCACTCCAGATACTTAGCTAATTGAAACTGTATATTTTCAGCCTACATCTTCAGCTGTAATTTGGTGCAGCTGTTTTGCACTGTAACTAGGATCTGAAATGATTTAATTATAACATGCAGGCATCAGGAACAGCAATGCAATTACAAATAACAACCATAGAAATGCTAATAAATGTCACTTTATTGGGAAGGAGAAAGACAAGAGACTACTTCATGGGAGCAATTAAAGGCGCCTTTGTGAGCAGGAAAATGAACTGGCCTTCAAAACATTTTGATGGTTTTATTTGCAGATGAAACGAAGGTCTCTAAAGAGGTCTGCCAAACAATTTGAAAAAAAATACGCCACGTGACCCACTTACAAGAGTCGTGTTTGGGAAAGTGTAGGGAAATAAACTCCAAAGAGCCTCACTGTATGGCAGTCTTATGTTCAGTACAACTTTCACCGATTTCAAAACCACACAACGCTCTTTGAAATACAAACAGCTCAAGAAACTCAAGATCCTACTTTAGTTAAAATCGGGGAAGGGGATAAGATGCCTATCTTGAAATTCGTACATACCAGACTATGAAAAAATTGACGCCTTGATCACGTGTAAGCATTATTATTATTTATATCATAGTGCCCAGGACCTCTTTGAAATCCTATGATACTTTTAGAAGTAGAGTAGAATTAATCCTCATCTTGCCCCAATTCTAGGTAAGATAATGTGACAAAGTTCCGAGTCTGTATTTGTGGGTCCTGCGCTTCCTGGCAGATTTAGGGACCTCAGAAACTCATCCAGGCCCCAGAGTGACCTCCCTTTCTCAGTAAGTAATTAGGGGAGACAGAAAGGGGGGAGTCCGGGCCCGCCCTCTACTCCGGACTCCAGCCCGGGGACCCTAATAGTATCAGCTAAGATGTCTGACCTTTTATCCACAAAACACAAGACAATTCCCTGGGCTACTTCCCCACAGCAGTCTCCGCTTCTTCAAACCCCACTTCACCCTTACCTCAGGGCCTCCTTCCTTCTGTATGAGATGTTGTCCACCACTCAGTCTCACCAATAGCATAACTTCCTCTCTCAGCTCCTGACACCCACAGCCCACTTGACTAACTGGGAGGTTTTTATCTGGTTTCAGCCAGTGCCTGATTGGCTTCAGGTGTCCTAATCAGACTAGCTGTTTCTACTTCTTTCTAGAAGCTTCCTGATTGGCTTGGAGTAGCCTTTGTTTGGCTATCCAGGGAACGGGGACCTACACATCCTGAGGCTGATATACCTGCCTTCCAGCACTCTCCTGTACCCTTCTGGTCTGACTCCGTGACAGTAATTATATTCCACCTGATTAAATTCCTCCTGCAATTTCAACTGTATAAAGTGTTCTTCATCTATGCTCCAAACTGACAGTGAACCTAGGCACTGCTGAACAGGTGCAAGATTCCACCTTAGAGGAAGGTGCATGCTAGCTAATATATCCCTGTAGTTTCATATTCAATCTAGTTTGTATATGCATTTATAGAGCAGTTGCAGATCTTTCGGCATGAAAGGCAGTAAATAAATTTAAGATGTTATGGCATTTACTTTGATAAACCATGCTCATCTAGATACGTGGTGGGTTTGGATTGTATTTATCATTATATTTTATGTGACTTTAATAAGTGTGACCCCAATATCCCTTTTCTTGTGCTTCTTTGGTAACCTCACTCCCCACTGTAGAAAGATAAGAGTACGTCTCTCTCTCCGGACCACAGACTGTAGTATGCTCTGTCTCTCTAGTGAATGATGCTTTTGTTAATGGCAGAGTAAACACAGATTTGATCTGGACTGTTTTGTTGCAAACCACCACTGGCTAGTTTGCTATACCAAAAATAATTGCACCCCGCTTATTATGGACCCAAGCCTTAAATATGTTCAGACACTATGGCTGCCAGCAGGGATAGGGCTCAGAAACTCCCCCTGCTAATTCAGTAATTTATAACCAATTTCCATATTTGATAGCAGTAGAGTTTTTAGCATTCCCTCTGGTTCAGCCACTAGGGGAGGATGTGATCACACCCCCTCAGTCACCGCACTACTCTCAATGTTATGGTCAATCCCAAAGCTAACAATCTCTGATATAAAGAGAGGAACCGTGATCTACCTTCAGGGTTAGGATAAGGTAAACAATTTGATTTAGGACAAATATTGCCATCCACACACGACTTTTAAAAAACACCAGACAACTGCTATGTTGTGTCCAGCTTTCTGCATGCCATTCAAATGCTGTCCCTCCTGGACTGGAACACTTTTTCCATTTCTGCCATTAGTACTTTGGTCTCATTGTACTGACTGCACCAGTGGTAACACAGAAAGGCCATTTCAGAGCAGCAGTGGACTGTCAGCAGAAACGTGGAAAAGTGCGGTACGACAAGTCTACAGTGGAGCCTGTTAAATAATTTGTTGCCCGTTGGTTGCTGAGGATCTAGAATCATACCCTGTACACTCAGAAAGATGTCTGAGGAATGAAGTGGCTGAGAATCTAGAAAGCTGGTTTCCTCTGCTTGTGTATGCAATAGTCTGCCAGATGACAGCTGGAGTGAATGTACTGAAATCATGAAGGGAAATTTTTCAAGTGATTAAGAATATGAAGAGCAAACTGAAGTATCATTAGTTCCAAAAGGGTATATTGTAGTGTCTCCTTAAGTGCCTCCACGGTCTACTTCCCCAATCTCTCTCCTCTATTGTAGGACATTATTTAGGGAACAAGCCTACACTGGCAGAGGAGTGGCCAGGATGACCAAGATGGGACACCTCTCTGCCCTCCATCTCTAATTGATATTATTCTATGAAATCTACCACAGAAGCAACCACTTCCAGTGCTGTCAGAGAATAACGTCTGTAACAGCTCCCAACTGTCAGAACATCTCCTGAATTCGGCCCTCAGATTATACAGGTAACACAAGCTTGATGCACTTTTCTCCACAGTAGAAAAAGTAGGCTCACGCTGCCTTTTTCAGTTCTGTAACAGATGGTGGGAGGTGGCCTCAGGAAAAACAGGTGCTGGGGACAAATCTCAGTGCCACTCCATCTAAGATGTAAAGACAGTACATGGTTGCAATGGGACTGCCACAACTTGAACAACAGACAATAAGAAACCCACAAGAAGTAAGTATTTATTATTGAGTAAAAACCCCAGACTATACCATGAACCAGATTTCCTAGATGCACCAAGCCTTAAGATTTCAGGGCTTGGTGAGGGCAAGCATAAAGACAGGACTCTGTTTGCCCCTGGTGATGCTTAGACTAAATATACCTCTTATAGAAAGTACAGCTTCTGTCATTGCTATGTTGTTTAAGACTCAAAGACAATTCTTCTGCCAACTCAAAAGAATCATTCAGACATACTAGGAAGTATAACAGTCCCACAATTAAGAAGCCATAGAAAATGAAAAGGATGTTTTTATGTGAACTGGATATAGAGATCTGAAAACAGAAATCCTGAGTCAGTGGAGGTAACAAGGAAGTGAATTTGACCCATTTAGGATGCAAGGTCCTAAATGTTCAAAACCAACACAAGTGATTTAGAATATAATGGGTTTAGTGATTATTTCCACAATGATTTCTGGGAGATCTGGTTTCTCTCACCTTTGACCACCCAGACTGATGGAATTAACATTATCAGCCCTGAAGCACCTCTTTAGAAGACAGCACATGACAGTGTTTCCATCTTATAGAAGAGACTGATGTTTCAGCATGTGTCTTATGTCAAATTGCAAATAGGGTGTGGGAGGGCAGGGGAGAGGAAGTCCCAGAAACCAAGGGATATAGGTATGTGAAAGCCATACAAATCATACTAGAACTCCTCCAACATCTTGAATCACCACCATTGAAATGTTCAGCCTATTGATGATTTATGCTGGTGCACCAGTGGGGTGAAGGAGGACTAATATTTGGATACATGATTATTATAATTCAGTGATTTAATCTCCATTCCCAACCCAAACACCTCTAATGAATACGCAGAGTAACAAGACTAACTATCATCTAGAAAGTCTAGGTCACCACCATACAGCAACAAAGAGAGAATGGAGCACTGGAAAGCACGGAGCTAATTTTAAAATCTGCCTTGAATCTTGAAAAATGACAAGAAGCTTCTATATATTAAAAAAAAATCTTGACAATCCTCCACAAATAGTCAAACTCTGACCGTTCTTTGTGGGCCTGTGCAGGTCCTGGTGCTTTTACAGCTGCGTCTACTGGCATCCTTCACTGACTCTTAAATTAATTCCAACACTTCCTACACAAAAGCAGAACTTCTGGAAAGAGGGTTAAAGAAAGTGTGATATATTCAGATATTACAAATCTCTCTCTTTCCCGTTCTCTCTTTTTGTAAAAGCTAGGGTAAAGATCTCTGCACAAGGAAGAGCACATTCTGTTCAGGGCCAAAAGGGAACCGTTGGGATCCACTGCTGTCACTCCAGCAGTATGACTAATACAGAGGAGAGACAGGCTGCATTTCCAAGGCTTTGAAATGTCATAGAGAAAAGATGAAAAGGGCTCTGCGTTCCTTTTGAATTAGTTCAAGTATTGGTGTGTCCATCTAGAGCTTTGCACTGCTTTTAGAGTCCAGCCTACCTGGAAAATGAGATTCAGGGATACAAGAGCCTTGCAAGAACCCCAGTGTGACATGCAATTTCTGTGGGGAAGTGAAGACTGTGCAAGATTATGAAACATGTCTTTTCTGTGTTTGAATATACATGTATATGTATACATGTATATTTATTTAAGGTAGACTGTCTTTACAAGTCTCACCAGGTAAGGACTGATGGGTGCCTTCCTAGTATCCAGGCCAGGATGTGATAATGTGTGGTCTAGATATTGGCTGGAACAAATGACGGACAGACAGGAGAATCCCAGGTTTCATGTTAAGACATTCACTGTATGACCTCCTTTTGTTCAGTAAATCCAGTCTAGTTACAAGGCAGGATATCTTACAGAGTGAGCTGATGGTCAAAATTCCCCTCTGCAAGTACAAAGGAACCTTACAGTGAAGTGCCAGGAAACACTTGTGGGAAAGGATTTATACATGTGTAAACTCCCCCGCACCACACACACACACACAGAGTGAAGGAGACCATTATAATGTGGAATCTGCCAGTCTTGAACCATTTTTATCACAAGTGATCATCAGATTTAAATACAGCAGCAGTAGTTAAAAACAACTGGCCAGGCCAGGGATACAAACTATGATTGCTTCTTTGAATACCATAAATGGGTAAATTTATGAGTGCTAATGATAATGTTCATGTGAAATGCCAGCTGTAGTTTCCAATGGGCCCATCATTCTTCTTCCTCTTTTTAGCTGTGGTGTAGGGAGTTGCTGTGAACTGTTAACCAGTTGCTGCACTGTACCACAGTGGCAGCTATGTCAAGTGACCTCTGGAGCAGAAGCCTGTGTTGTAGTTGGGGAGGCTGTCAACCTCACCTCCGGCTCAGAGGGCTGAGTGTAGGAGCTTCTCTTACCACCCCAAGAGAGGGTTGTGCAGGAGTGGAAGGGTGGTTGTGGTGGGAGTCCCAATACTGTCAGCTCTCTCTTGCGATAGCAGGAAGGCCCACACACCGAGAGCTCTCTACTGGGCAGTACGGTTGGATATCAGTGAAGGCTCTCGATTGTCAGTTTTCAGGCTGACTAGTTTTCAGCCTGCCTCCTTCTCAGCACACTGCTCCCTGTCTTTGGGCCCGCCAGGATCTAGCTGGAGGAAAGGAAGACCTCAGAGCCTCACCCACAGAGGACTGCAAGTCTCCCCCCATCCACCACTCTGCAATCTTAGCAGAGACCTCCCTTGGCCTTGATGGATTTAGCCTACCTGAAAAGGAGGAATGATTGGGCAGGGAGAAGGGAGGCCATGAGCACACAGGAGGGGAGAAGTGGCAGGCTGACTTCCAGACTAGCAGGTGGTCCCTTGTGTGGGTGGTTCTTGTCACCTCCTGCCCAAAAGCATGGGTGGGACACCAGGTGTCCTGTGTGGAGTTGTGACTATAGCTCAATATTGCTTTAATCCAGCCTTGGCCATTATTGGGCTTTACCGTAATATAAATATAAAATAACACAAATCCATGGGTGCAGCATGGATTAGTCAAGTCTATGGGATTCATCGAAACTCCCCCAAACTTCCACAAACGTTCAAGCCAGTACGTCTCCCCAAAGCACTTGTGAGAGTTTTGAGGCCCTGGGTTAATGTCACGGAAACTAATATTACAGAGTACGGAAACAGAGGACATCAAACAGGTAAAAAACAATGGCACAGCTGTTAGCTGACACCATCCAAATCAAGCCTATTCTTTCCCTGCCATCCTGTAAAGCCCCCTTTATGTGCTAAAACAAAGAGCACTAATTTTACTTCCTGCTTGGCTTTGTAGAATTCTGACATGTCCTCAGTCAAACAAGATCCACTCCTTCAATCAGGCACCATTTTTCTTGAGATGTTAAGAAAAGAAGGAAGCTAAAGTAATTATTGAAAACTCGTAAGCAGCAGCTTTAGCCTAATTACCCCAACTCTCCTTTTTAATTTTTGTATTGATTGCCTCCTGTGAATATACAAGTATTGACTGAACTTGCAGAGTTTTGTGTGGCTCTGATAAGAGCAGCAGCAAGTGAAAAACAAAATGCAATTAGGTGACCGGACAACCAGCTGCACCTCTGCAGAAAATCACAATTTTCTGTATTTCACGATCTCACATGGACTCTGGCTCTGTCCTTCTGAGCAGCATCATTGTCAAAAAGAATGCCACTTCAGCACAGGTGCTTGCGTCAATTTTGGCACTAGGGCCTCCTCAAAAGGGGGCAGATAGAACAGATGTGCAATACATTTATGTCTCAGTCACAGGTGTGATTGCAGCCCATATTTAACACAATTTACTGTACACAACAAGGACCTGATCCAAAGCTCATGGAAGACAATGGAAAGACTCCCACTGCAGTAACTACAATGTAGACTGTAGTAACACTGTTGTCAGATGAACAACTAAATCATTTGTCCATGCCCATATCTTTTGCTTGGATTTCTGCAATCTCCTCTCTTCTGCAGTCTTCCCAGCATTGAGGGGTCCCATAGCTATCCCACCCAATTCATCCGAAATGTGTTACCCACAAAATGTTATTCCTTGCTGGATCTTACCATGTCACTCCCCTCTTTTAAACTGCTCCACTTGCTTCCCTTGGACCCCATATCACATTAAAAAATTATTGTCATCTTCAGGGGTTGGATCTGAAAATCCAACTGTATTCTGTCTCACACCATTACCAGATTTATTTATTTTTTAAGTCTGACGTCAGATGTAGTGGATTGTAAGACAGAAGAGAATCCAATTCACTTTCCAATAGCTACATCTGCACATCTAGCAGGAGTATCATAGAATCATAGAAGATTAGGGATGGAAGAGATCTCAGGAGGTATCTAGTCCAACCTCCTACTCAAAGCAGCACCAATCTCCAATTAAATCATCCCAGCCAGGGCCTTTGTCAAGCCTGACCTTATAAACCCCTAAGGAAGGAGATTCCACCACCTCCCTAGGTAACCCATTCCAGTGCTTCACCACCCTCCTAGTGAAATAGTTTTTCCTAATATGTAATGTAGACTTCCCACACTGCAACTTGAGACCATTGCCACATATCCTTAGTGACCATTATTGGCCACTAGAGAGTCTTTGGGCTGGTCTACACTAGGGGGAGGGGTCGACCAAAGATACGCAACTTCAGCTATGCGAATAACGTAGCTGAAGTCGATGCATCTTCGGCCGACTTACCTGCCGTTCTCATGGCGGCAGCGGGCTCCCCCTTTGACTCCAGCTTGTGCCTCTCAGCAAGCTGGAGTTCCAGAATTGACAGGAATGCCTTTGGCGATCGATCACTACCCGACTTGAACCAGCACCAGAGGATTTAGTGGAAAAGCTGCTCAATGACTCCTGAGATTTTGAACGCTTAACACTGGAATGTTTAGGGAGCTTAGAAGAGGCTGATGGTGAGGAGGAAAAGTAATGCTTTTCTCCTGACTTACGCTTCAAGTCACGGGCAGCTGACTGGGCGTTCCTTGTGCACTTGGAATCTGTCACCTCATGATCAGGGTCCAGTTCCAGTGCAGGACACATCATCTCCTTCAATACGTGAACAGTTCGACAGAAGTCCCTCTGCTTTTTTGTTCTATTGGGGAAGGAGATACACATTGGACATTTGTCCCTCACAGGTCTCCCCTAAGCAGCTGTTGTGCCTATCTGTGACAGGGATAATGGGCCTACCCATGGCACGTTGCTTGAAACCTGGAGATTTTTTTCATAAAAACTCCTCCAATCTCTACACTAAACACTACAACTAACTAAACCGTAAAATCTATCTAAACTAGAACTCTCTATATAAAGTTTTTTAGAAAATTGGCTAACTGAAGCAGACAGCTGTGGGGAACGACAATTTTCGCCACAGGCAGTGAGAAAGAACATAGAGGAAGACGACAGACATCCCTTCTAGGGCCTTGTCTCAACGCACGAGGAGATAGGAGTGCATATACCATGTAGTGCTACTGCTTGCAAAAGCCTCAGATTCAAGTGCACTGGGGGTACACATCCCTGCAGTGGAATGTATATATGTGCACAAGTACTCGGGGAAGAACCAATCTATAAACCACCCCCCTCTCATTTAATGTGCTAATGACCACACCAGAAGGAAAGTCATTTCAGTCTTTTCTTTCTTTGGAAGCTCATAAGTGACAGGGTAGTGGGGTTGTGGATGGGAGTGAGGATTTGAAGTGCCCCAGCTGACTCGTGTCACAATGCAGTTCTCATTTGGGGTAAAAGTAAATAAATAAAACTAAAAATCCTCACGTGCGCAGATTCGATCTGCCAAAGGCGCTAGTCACAAGAGCTTGGTAAATGGTTTAGATAAAAATCTATATATTGAATTCAGCAGAAATGAAAATAAAGCCTGAGCTCTGACAGAACGTCAGTCACAGGGTTTGCAAAATAGCCCTTTCATATTTTTATTTTTGAAAGTTAACAACTTTGGCAATTTCTAAGATCAGATGAAACTGGATTTCAATCTCTCATTCCACTGTCTCAGGTCCACATGTAGTGAACAATCACAAAAATATGGGGGAGAGGGGGGAGAATTCCTTTATGTTTCTGCAGTCGACCTTGCAGATGTTCAATACAGTAAGATGGTGTGTAATTAGGGGGTCAAATTTCTTTTGTTCTATTTTAAAATGATAATCAGGACCTCAAAGATAATATCATTGGTTCCAATGTAGCATGCATGCATACACATACAGTGCAGCCATCCGCGTCAAAGTAGGTGAGAATATAGAACCTTCCCATGCTACATTTGTGTCTTTCAGGTTGATATACCGTGTAATTCCTCCTTACCCCGGGGGGGGGGGGGGGGGAACACCACTGTTATATTGCTGGAGGCAAATATTTTTGTAATGGCTGATGTGAATGGTTTCACTGGATGCTATTTAATTCAAGCAATTGGACTTCCCAAACAGAACACTAAAGAACAGAGAGCAGTCTCGGCATAACAATCGAAGCTAGTAACTCCTCAGTAGAGCTGAACAGGAATTTTTCAGTGAACTGGTTTCTCATCGAAACAAACTTCTCTGGTCAAAATGGGAGAGATCCACCACTTTACCTACCTCAGAATAGCCAACCACGCAAGGTTACAGCAGTCACCTAGCATGTGGAGACCTAGGCTCAAGTAGCTGCTCTGCCCGATTCCGTGTAGAGGCTTGAACCTTGGTCTCACGCGTCCCAGGTGAATGCCCTAACTACTGCGCTATGCCGGGGTGGCTGGACTTCTCTCTCTCCTCTACCCCCTTCTCTCGCTCTTCGATTGCATCCCAATGGGCAAAAAAATCTGAAATCTCTAAAAATTTCACAGGACCAGAACACTGTTTCTTGCACAACTCAAGCTTTGAGCTCCACTCACTGGCCTGGTTAAGGGCCTTTCTGTAAAGCAGGGATGATGCTTCTTTACTTTACAGGAGCCGAGTGAGGATTAACACTCCCCCTTACCAAAAGGCCCACTCATTCAGTCTGGTCACAAATGCATAGGGCAGAGCTATACTTAAAACACTGCACTGATGCAGTTGCGCTGCTATAGTGCTTTAATGCTGAGCTCTCCCATCAGCGTTGTTAATCTCTCAGAGAGGCGGTAGCTGTGTAGGTGGGAGAAGCTGACATAGCGCTGTCTGCACTGGCACTTAGGCCAGTATAACCACATCGCTCAAGGATGTGGATTATTCACACCCCTGAGCAACATAGTTATATAGAAGTAATTCTATAGTGTAGACCAGGGCATGGGAATTGCTATACCGGATCAGACAAGGCCATGAAGCCCAGTTTCTAGGTCTGCTTGAGCATTTATACCACTGTGCAGCTTCCCCATAGAATGAGTGCCTACTAATGAGTGCCTACTTATTTATAATTAACATTTGTACAATAGTTCATGCTCTCATTCAAAGCTTAAGTGATAACATCAAGTTACTATGTAGCATCAACATGCCCAACAGGGTTACCATGGAGTTATTGAAGAAAACTCAGTAGTAGATAAAATTAACCTTGTCTCCGCTACTTCTGGGTCAGGAGTGTCAGAGAGTGGGGTCGGTGTGATTGGGAATATATTACAGGCTGAACAAATCATTTTTGTATTCCCTCTGAACAAATGCTAATAAAATGTAGGCAAATGAATATTAAGAGGTTTTTAATATTAAAACTATTCCAGCAGCTTTTTCAGGGGTAATTAGTAGGAATAATGAGATATTCCAATAGTTTATGTAGGGGTAAATTAACAGATGCAATGGACTATTCAACAATATTCACAGATAATTAAAAGGAAGACCACAAAGAGTTGGTTATAACTTTTAATTGTATGTAGATTCAGCCAGCACGGTTCCATGCTATAAACCTCTTGGTGAAGCTGGAAAAATCTCTTCCCTTGCTTTTCCAAAATATCCTTTTCCAAAATATTGACTTGTTCCTGCAGATTTTTGTTTTTGTCTTTTTTAAAAACAGAGCTCAAATTTAACATGGATCTTTGTGTTCACCTCTGGTTTTGTGCAACTGTATCCCTGACGAAGTTACAGATCCGGGAATTGTGTTTTCATAAGTTAGAGTTCAAACTTAGTTGACTCAATAGGTCCACAGAAAAAACAAATCCCTTAAAATACTATTTTGGTAGGTCCTATGTGAAGAGTGACTAAGTTCAGTGGCAATTTATTTTTCTTTTCAGTGATATTTTAACTCGAGAACCTTCCTCATTAAGGCCAACAATTCAGCAAAGAATCCCTATTCAGCAAAGCACTGAAGTCCACTTAAAGATAAGCATATGGTCAGGCATTCTCCTGAATCAGGCCCTAGATGATGACAACTTTCAAGTGGGTTTAAGTGGGATCTAAGTTATGTCACGGCCAAGGGACAAGTAACATCACATACTGATCTCAGACTTCTTCACCTAGAGACAATGATTACATGCAACTTCAGGATAATCTTTGCTTTGACTGGGACTTCCTCTGATTTTTGCTAGTGTGTTTCAGAACTTAAATGTTTTTTGAATGTACAATTTTGTACTCAAGAATATCAGGGGTTTGCTTGGTTTTCTTAATAACAAAGAAAAATTCTCAATGACTTGAATGTTTAAAGTTTTCAGAATTTTCATTTGTTAAAACCCAGATTGTTCGGAAAACTATGTATAGCGTCTGGAGAGTGCATATTATTGTGCAGATACACTGACACATTTTGAAATAGATGCATTAAAACACAGTAATTTCACTAAAAATACTGGCAATTTGGCTTGACAAGCTGCCCTCAGTCAGGGATGAAGAACTGATAAACAAAAATATTGAGTAATAACCAAATTCTCTCTCTTCTGGGTGAGAAGGAAACCAAATGTGAACTTATGCAGTGCTGTGTACCTGACTCTGCCAAGAGAGTGCCTGAAAGAACAGAGAATTCGGAACTGCCTCTATTCATCCCGCTGGGGTATTACTCTATCAATTCAGTTCATCATCCTCTCAATCTCTTCAGCAGGCCGTATCTACACTTGTTTCTTAGCCACTAATGAAAACCACCGGCATAGATATAATTTACATTATTGTATCGCAATTTGAATGAGGTTTGAAACTGGTGAAAATTGACCGAGGACAATTAAGGACAAGCCCTGAATTTTACCTCCTACTATAGTGGCTAGGAGGTTTTGTCATTCCTTGTTTACCCCAAACCTTCTGTGCATTTAACAAGTAGCAGCCGCATCAGTCTGCTGGCTAGTGACCTGCTAGCTGATTTGTCAAGAGTTGATTGCAACTGTATAAAAACCTCGAGAAAACATGATAAGTAACTTTTGTTGTTGTGTCCTATTTTCTTTGCATGTGAGCAGTATGTCTATCCTAGGAAAATGGGTCTTTAGGCAACTAGGACTATCAGGCCAAACAGTTGCTTATAAAAAGGGGACTGGAGGTTAGATTCAGATTTACATAATAACCTTCAGCAAAACCTAGAAAATGGTTAGCATAAAAGGCATAAACAGCAACATATTAATAAATGCATGACACATCAGATCAATTACTGTCTCTCACACAGAACTCAACCCATTTCAAAAATGGTCCAAGACTGTTTTCACTCAAGAAGCTGTCACCAAAGCAGCTGTCGCATCAATTGCCGTAAACCTTCAAAACAGAGACTGTCTTTGTCTTTTTGAAAACTAGCACTGGAAATAAATCCACACACAAATACTTTAAAAAATAACGTTGGGGTCAGGATAACCAGCAATGGTTAGAAAATTCATATAATGAATTCTACTTGTACCCTCTAGGGAGTGCACTGATTTTCAGTGGCTGTGGCCAGTGTGAGATGCACAAGCTCTTTGGGATGGGTTGGGAACTTTTAATAATATGAATCTTGTGGTGTTTCTGAGGAGCCTCACTTATGAACCAAGATCCCATGACTAGGCACTGTACAAACACAGAACAAAAGGACTGTCCCCTTTAGCCCAAAGAACTTATAGCCTAAATATAGAACGAGACAGAACAGTGGATGCAGACAGACGGGGGAACACAAGGAATCAATGATACTATATCAGTTGGTATGACACGCAGCAGTCTCACTGCACTAGCTGACCACCAGACTTTCAGCTCCAGATTTTCAAACACAAGCCTCCAATTATGCTTGTAGCTATCAGGGAGTACAATTTTGGCCGCTTACGTAGATATGAACCTGGTTTTCCAATGCAATTAGGTATGGAGGTGCTAACCTTTAATTATTGTGGGGACAAAAAAAGTTAAAAGCTGGAGTCAGTATTTCCCCAGGGGTGAGATTTCCCCATGGGGAGTTTCCAATAGTCAGAGAATACACAATACATCTTCCCCTTTATTGGGTTTGTTGTGCTTAGAACTCAT
This sequence comes from Dermatemys mawii, assembly GCA_007922305.1. Taxonomy (NCBI): domain Eukaryota; kingdom Metazoa; phylum Chordata; order Testudines; family Dermatemydidae; genus Dermatemys; species Dermatemys mawii. The sequence goes on from ML677341.1 coordinate 3,011,516, forward strand.
CTGGAACAGAAGTGTCTATTAAATATTGAACATTCAATAAATTCTGTGGCTTATACTCATCCACCTAATGGAAATCACCCAGTAAGAAATAAAAGGGCATAGGCCGACCCCTGGTGCACGTGCTAAGAAAACTTTCAAAAATACTTTTAGTCACTTTCCAAAATGAAGACATTTACAGTGAGGGAGGCACTTCTTCCCTGTTTACATTAGGAGAGCCCCAAGTTATTTTCCAGATGAACTCAGTAGTGTAGGAGACTACACCAGTGTAGGAGAGAACATTAACACTGCTGAATATTATAGCCTTTGTTTCCTCTTCATATACTATTCTTTCCAATCTTATTTAAAACACTGAATTCAACAGAAAGCTGTTGAACTTTCTGTAAATTAAACAGCAGAATCTCAGGAATATCTGGAATTAAATCCACAAAGAGTGATCTACAGTTCCCTAGGATCTTTCCACTCCTTTGCACCCTGCAACCTTCCAATTGGCACAGACATTGAATACATTTTTACAAATGCTTAAGGAACCTAAGTCCTCTTTTTTCAAAAGGGATTAAGTCACCTTAGAGCCTATGTCATTTACGTGCTTTTGAAAATGTTACCCACCAATCCTGCTTAATGCATTTTACACATGATCTGAGAAATTAATTCATTACCAAGGTCCTGCATGTTACTTACACACACACACGCCTTCTACACACAAATCTCAGGAAAATTACTGCTTTTGTGGAAGTCATCACTTGTACCTGCAGAACGATCAAGTTGTTGTTAGCCAAAGATTTACAGAACCTCCCCCTCCTTGCATTCTCCCACACCAACTGTGCAACAATAAATTTTTAATGTAAAGTTTTAAGGCCTAATGAAAAAGTTATAAGTATTGACCTTGGCTCTGGCTCTTTCTCACTCTGTGCTGCTCTGTTGATCAACAAGGAAAGTGGCACTTCAGAGGAGATTCAGAATGGGATACGGCAGAGCTAGACTCAATCTCAAAAACCATTGAAAGGAGAGGCACTAAATGCACAGTGCACAGAACCTTAATTCACAGTGTAAAACGGGAAGGGGAAAAGGATGGCACAGACTTTATTTGCAGCTGTGCACAAGTTTGCTGTTTGCTCCAGTAGTACGTGTCATTCTGTGAGAGGATGGTAGTACAATGCAAGATGTTCCATCCTCACAGTGTTTTAGCCACACAGAACAGAAATCAAAAATAGAAAGGAGTCACTGTGTTAAGTCAAACTTGTCCCTCCACTAACACCGCATGGGGTTTCTAATGGTAGATGCAACCAACAGGACAGTGATGTACTTCTGCAGATTCTGTGAGGTGCTGAGTGTCTCATGAGACATGTTCTGCTCTTTACGACTTCCATTACCCAGCACAGGATCAGACTCACAAGTGGCAAGAAATCTACAAAAATACTGCTCTTCTATCTACCCTCATTTATATCAATTTGGAGGGGAGCAATATACCCGTCAATGCAGTCATAGCAGCGGGATTTGGGCTGCTGCCTTAATAACTGAACCACTGGGTAAATTTAATGCTGGAGAAAGGTGTCAGCCTGTTCAATAGCTGAGATTGGCGGCCAAAGCCCAGCAAAGCAATGAAAGGTTCACTTGCTCCAGTGAGGAAGGGGCCACAAAGCCCGGAAATCAATAAATCATAGGGGACAAAAAATGAAAAAACAGGGCCAAGAGAATGGCTCCACACTGACAGCCCCGGAAACTGAAGACCTCTGACTACTCACAGGCCAGATACAGCACTCCTACAAGCTAACGAGCATGCTCTAGGAATAGGTTTCAGCTCTGTTCCAGAAAGACCCTTTCCTAGGCAATGTGATTCCTGTGGTCCATTCTGTCCTTGGCACCTCTCCAGAGATTGCCAACAAGGGGGAAGATGAGACACAAGGATAGCGGCAATCTTTGAGATGCAAATATCCATCTGTTAGAGAGTGGAATGAGAAGCAACAACTCATTCCACATAGTTCATTAAAGTATGCTGTCTTCAACTTGCAACAAATCTCTCAATGAGGATTTGACAGCTTTCATCCGGTAAACTGGTAACATATGAATTCCTAAACATCTTAATAATTCATTAGCATTAATGTAAATGCTAAAGTAACATTTGGCTTATAAACAATACCCATAAAGAAAGGAACAATATGCTCTAAGGAATAAGAATAAAAGCAATCTGCAAATAGATGATCATTGACCTAGGCAGGGAGAGGTTAAGAGTGCGCTTAAATAATATATGTAAAGCTGCAACTCAGACTGACACAAAATTCATTTTTCTTACTAAGACACTCACATAGTAATAACCCAATCAAGGAAACAGAGTTTATGTGGTGGAGCCATTACTCAAAGAAAGCTGGCTTGGTTTAAAATACAACAATTTGGGGCAATTTGGAGCAGTGATATTATGTGCTATTTTACATTGTGATCGGTGACAAAATTCTGCATTGATTTTTAAATAACACACTAGATAAAATGTTGATAGCTCATGGATTTTTCCCCCTTTTTCCCTTGACCTCTAAAGCCCCACGATGTTGTGTTAAATAGTCCAACAGTTATCAACTCTGGTTACTGTGGCAGTTTTATTATCAATAAAAGCAACTTTTGCAAGCACTATCAAAAGGTTGGCTGGTGATAGGAACACAATTACCTAAATCATGGCTTAACAATACTACTATTCCCTTTCAAATCTTTTTTTCTGAATACATACAATTTCTGGTTCCTGACATAAAATTAGGCTGGACAAGCATTAAAGAAATATAAGGTAGGAAACAGTTCAATGAGAGCAAGGATGAGCTTCATGTTAAGGCACAGAACTGGGACGCAGGAGATCTGGGTTCAGCTCCTGAGTTCAATCCTAAATCACGTGATTAAAGGGGAACAGATGTGGAAGCAGTTTGCTTCAGCAGGACCAGAGTACTCAGCACCATACAGAATCAATCCCTTTCTCTCTCTCTGCCGTACTTCCCAATCTGTGAGATGGAGATACTACTACTGTCTTTCTCCCACCCCTTGTCCCCCTTGCCTATTCAGACTATAAGCTCTTGAGGGCAGGGACTCTCTCTTACTATGTATATGCACAGTACCTAGCAAACAGTGGTGCCTGAGTGGTGGTGGTGATCTCTGTGTATTACCATAATAACTAAAACAAGTAACAACAATCCTGCACTGAACGAGAGATGAGATGGATGATCTAATAGGCCTTTTTCTACCTCTAGCTTCCATGGTTCCCAGTAATGAGAAAAGGGTTTAAACTATCTCCATTCAGCAGGTGTTGCTGGGCCAACTGGCACTGGGTAAAGGCCCTAAATACCACTTTGATTTGACAAGAAATACGATGGCAGAGATTCTGTATAACAGTATGAATCTAAGAAAAGCAAATTCATGCGAAATCCACTCTTGTAAGGCAAATAGGTTTTCACTGTTTAATGATTTCCACTTGAGTTTCAGAAATGCTGTTTCAACTGAAGAAAAATGGATGGGTCTCTAGATGTCTCTAATGCATCCTTCAGAAGGTGGCAGGATACAGTGCACGCATCTGGCACCATGATTCTCAAGGGCAAGTCGTGCCAATGTGAAGCTGATTAATTAGAGGATACCTGTTTTTCAGAGATTAAGATCAACTCCTGGGTTGTACTGTTCTGTAAAGGAGCTACTGGAAATATACTTTGATGTCAAAGGAAGCAAAGCAAAGTCAGTTAAACTGTCTCTGGAACAGAATCTAATCCAGACGCCATCTGGGTATCATTGTAAAACACTAGAAGAGACAATCAAAGTGAAGTGAAATCCCTGGGGATTTGTCTAGAAACCCATTTGGTTTTGAAGTGGCAGTGCTGCCTCTTGTCAAATTTTGCTAGGTACAGTGTTATTTATTAATATTCAAATCAGGTTTGTGGCTGAAGGCCCAACTTACTCTACTTGCACAAGGCATCACAAGGAATCAACAGCCAGAATATCCGTGGCTATACCGGCATCAATCTCATGATGCTTTAAGCTATGCTCATAGGAAGATGCAATGAATGGATAAAGACCACTTAGACATGTCAGGAAATCACTGCCTTAAAAACACAAACTCTGTGCCTCACTGAAACAGAGAATCTAGTGGTACAGTCCAAGGGGCAAGAGAATTCCTCTAATCCCTGAATTTCCTCCTCTGCTCAACTATGTTGGAATGAATGGTACTTCCCTGACAGTACAGCCATGTAGGGTTTTGGTTACAACCTTATTATGGAAAAGCAAAATTATGGAATATTAAAAAGCCATTTTAATTGTATGCTCAATTCTGCAAGCAGGAAGGCAAGTGAGTCGGCAGTAATGATCTGCTGTGGTATATTTGGGCCAAAACACCAGTGGGTGTAAATTAACATAGGTTCATTAAAGCCACTTGGCCAGATCCTCAGCTGATGCACACCAGGCCAGAGTGAGAAATGAGAAACCAGGTGACAATGTCTTGTGAAACAGCAATACAAACTTAAGAACATAAGAAAGGCCGTACTGGGTCAGACCAAAGGTCCATCTAGCCCAGTATCCTGTCTACCAACAGTGGCCAATGCCAGGTGCCCCGGAGTGAGTGAACCTAACAGGTAAAGATCAAGTGATCTCTCTCCTGCCATCCATCACCCTGCTCTGACAAACAGAGGCTAGGGACACCATTTCTTACCCATCCTGGCTAACAGCCATTAATGGACTTAACCTCCATGAATTTATCCAGTTCTCTTTTAAAGCCTGTTATAGTCCTAGCCTTCACAGCCTCCTCAGACAAGGAGTTCCACAGGTTGACTGCGCGCTGAGTGAAGAACAACTTCTTTTTATTTGTTTTAAACCTGCTGCCCACTAATTTCATTGGGTGGCCCCTAGTTCTTATATTATGGGAACAAGTAAATAACTTTTCCTTATTCACTTTCTCCATGCCACTCATAATTTTATATACCTCTATCATATCACCTCTTGGTCTCCTTTTTTCCAAGCTAAAAAGTCCTAGCCTCTTTAATCTCTCCTCATATGGGACCTATTCCAATCCCCTAATCATTTTAGTTGCCCTTCTCTGAACCTTTTCCAATGCCAGTATACCCTTTTTGAGATGAGACCACATTTGTACACAGTATTCAAGATGTGGGTGCACTATGGATTTGTATAAGGGCAATAAGATATTCTCCGTCTTATTTTGTATCTCTTTGTTAATGATTCCTAACATGCTGTTTGCTTTTTTGACTGCCACTGCACACTACATGGACATCTTCAGAGAACTATCCACGATGACTCCAAGATCTTTTTCCTGAATAGTTCTAGCTAAATTAGCCCCCATCATATTGTACGTATAGTTGGGGTTATTTTTTCCAAAGTGCATTGCGTTACATTTATCCACATTAAATTTCATTTGCCATTTTGTTGCCCAGTCACTTAGTTTCGTGAGATCTTTTTGAAGTTCTTCACAGTCTGCTTGGGTCTTAACTATTTTGAGCAGTTTAGTATCATCTGCAAACTTTGCCACCTCACTGTTTACCCCTTCCTCCAAATCATTGATGAATAAGTCGAATAGGATTGGTCCTAGGACTGACCCTTGGGGAACACCACTAGTTACGCCTCTCCATTCTGAAAATTTACCATTTATTCCTACCCTTTGTTCCCTGTCTTTTAACCAGTTCTCAATCCACGTAAGGATCTTCCCTCTTATCCCATGGCAACTTAATTTACATAAGAGCCTTTGGTGAGACACCTTGTCAAAGGCTTTCTGGAAATCCAAGTACACTACGTCCACTGGATCCTCCTTGTCCACATGTTTGCTGACCCCTTCAAAGAACTCTAATAGATTAGTAAGACATGATTTCCCTTTATAGAAACCATGCTGACTTTTTATAGAACATTCTATAAAACATGTATAGAACATGCTATAACCTAGATACATTTATAGAACATTTATAGAACATGCTATAAACATGCTACAAACAGCTTTTTATAGAACATGCTGAATTTATGTTCTTCTATGTGCCTGAAAATTTTATTCTTTACTATTGCTTCAACTAATTTGTCCGGTACAGACGTTAGACTTACCGGTCTGTACTTGCCGAGATCACCTCCAGAGCCCTTTTTAAATATTGCGTTACATTAGCTATCTTCCAGTCATTGGGTACAGAAGCCGATTTAAAGGACAGGTTACAAACCCTAGTTAATAGTTCTGCAATTTCACATTTGAGTTCTTTCAGAACTCTTGGGTGAATACCAACTGGTCCCGGTGACTTGTTACAGTTAAGTTTATCAATTAGTTCCAAAACCTCCTCTAGTGACACTTCAGTCTGCGACAATTCCTCAGATTTGTCACCTACAAAAGACGGCTCAGGTTTGGGAATCTCCCTAACGTCCCCAGCCATGAAGACCAAAGCAAAGAATTCATTTAGTTTCTCCGCAATGACTTTATCATCTTTAAGTGCTCCTTTTGTATCTCTATCATCCAGGTGCCCCACTGGTTGTTTAGCAGGCTTCCTGCTTCTGACGTATTTAAAAAACATTTTATTACCACCTTTTGGGTTTCTGGCTAGCTGTTCTTCAAATTCCATTTTGGCTTTTATTATTACATTTTTACACTTAATTTGGCAGTGTTTATGCTCCTCTCTAGTTACCTCAGTAGGATTTGACTTCCACTTTTAATTCTGGTCGGTGGGAGATGATACCTAAACAATAAGTGTGGTTTGTTTGCTCTAAACAGGGATAATACATTCTCCCAAATAGGGAGACATCTCAAAACCAGTTCTTAACGGTAGTGCGAGAAATAGGTTATATAACCGCAATTGGCCATATCTTGACTTTTCGCAGCTGCTACATTGCCTCACCATTCCAAGACACAGCCTAAAATAGCAAAAATAGCAAGACTTTGCTTTAAGAGTTGATTGAACAAAAACCTTTCCATGGAGCAGGGAGCTGAGAAGCCCTGGCTTCTTAGGAGGAGACTGAGAAGCTGTCCTGCAAAGTCTCAACAGCATGAGTACCAACCTCCAGGCAGACTGTTAAAAGCTAGGGCACAATCTACAAATTGGCTGTGAGTTGTATACTTAGATTCACCAACCAATTATCAAGTGAAAACTGTTCAGGAACTGTAACAGCCTTAACATGGAGTCACCTTGGGTATCTGTCTTGCCTTTGTGACAGAGGGTCCCTTACACCAAGAGTGACAGCAATATTTAGGTTACTCCCTGTCCCAATGGACCAGTCACCTACCCCAAGGCAATAACACCTTAGATCTTACACCAGAGACAATATTGTAGGACTGGCTCCAAACAAACTATTTAAAGACGTATTGCTAGGAAAAAGAAAAGAGCTATTTACGAGGTTAAGGCAGGTAAACATATATACACAAGATCTATAATAATGTCCTTTAGGGCTAACCCAGGCTAAGAAGGCATGGATCTCTTGCTTATGTCATGGAAACTTTGACTCGCAGAGTCCGAGCAGCACAGAGATCCAGTTCCTTCTTGTCAGGGATTTTTATTCATTTCCTCCCAACCCCCATGTTCTCTGAGCTGCAAACTCGGCTGGTGAGAGGAATTCACTTGCATGACTCCTATTCATAAGAGGTAGGACAGGAGAGCAGAACAAGTCTTTTGTTCTCTTTAATGTTCCGCAACGGCACATCTGGTGTTCACCAGGATGTAACACCGTCTGCTGGAAATCAACACTTTATGCTATTTAAAACTCTCTCTCCCGTCTGGGGAGTCACACAGTCACAGAGGCATGCAATACAAATGCTTAAATATTACCTTACCACATGGGATATGGAATTGGGTGTGTTGTTTTTTTTAAAAAAATTGCTTTAAATGCTTTTAATGCAACAGTTTGGGGACCACTGCTATATGGGATACAGATGCATAAGTGCAGGCCGCAACTCACAAGCATTCACTAAAGTCTAAACACTAAATACATTCTTATATAATCCCAATATCTATTTTAGCAATACTAATGTACAGGTGAACCAGATAGCTTCCAGCTATATATTCTATCATTGTTTAGTTCAGACCTGGCGACTTGGTCTGCCGGCATCACAGAGACCAAAACCATGCAAATGGAAAGGGGTCCTGAATGGTATGGTATATTATGAAAGGACACCAGGGTTGGGAAAATAAGGATTTCTTGTCAGATAAGCTGAATAAATTGATAACATGCTACTGTTGAGACAACAGGTGCAGTAACAAGAGACAGAGTTCTTGCCCAAATGCGGGGTCAGGAGATTGAAAGCTCGAGGTGTTGCTGGCCTGCTGGGACACTGGCATTTTGAACAACTCTCTGGGATTCACTGATTGAAAATATGCCCAAAACAATCCTGGGAGCAGAAATCTGCAGTGCTGGGAATCTTTAGAGATGCTGGATTTAAACAGCATTGTATCCCTCTCTTTAGAGAGCCAGATAGCTTTCTAAGATCACAAGCAGAGCTAAGAGAAAAACACAAACACTAAATTGAATTTTGGAGCGACGGCCCTTTAAACTGCAATTTGAGAATCCCAGTGGATAAAAATAAAATAAAAAGCCTCGTACTTGGTTATATTATAAAGTCTCTCTGTATATAATAGGCTCCTGTGAGCACAAAGAATGCTGTAAATTGCAAGGTGATAGAGCAGCAGATAGGTGTGCAAAGTAAGGCCGCCTCTCTTAATCATCATGCAGAAAGCAAGCCAGGCTGCGGGTTTCTTGCCTGCATCCAAACCTAAGGCTACACCATTAACAGTGAGACAAGCAAAATGTCCTTAATGCATTATCAGTTCCATGCATCCATCCTTCCATTTGCCTTTTAATTGGATCCCCCTGCAGGACAGACTGACAGAAGTGTAAGAGGAAGGGGCAGGAAGGCAGTTCTTGTTTTGATCTAGTTTCTCCTTTTGCTGGTTATTTACCTTTAAAATAGTGGATGTTCTCTATTTTGTTCTCTGCTGAATTCAATTCCAGCATTAAGTGTTTCTGTCCTCAATTACCAGCTTCACGGGAAACCATTAACTTAGACATACTTTTGTCAGAGTTTAAGAAGTTCTGCATGCTAGGCAGGTAAGATGCTTAAAAGGACAGCAGACCAGCAGGGAGTCCTCAAACAGCGACTGCTTTAGTTTCCTCCAGTTTTCTCTAAAATGATAGCCTTTGTACCTCTGTTCTCTACATTTATAGCATGTCGTGAATGCCTGAGGGCACGTCTACACTGCAATAAAAGACCTGTGGCACGGCCGTGGCTGGTCCACTGATTTGGGCTCGCGGGGCTCAGCCTGTGGGGCTATAAAATAGCAGTGTAGATCCCTCAGTGTAGATGCTCAGGGTCAGGCTAGAGCCCAGGCTCTGATATCTCACCTCCAGCCTGAGCCCGAATGCCGACACTGCTATTCTGAGCTCTGCAAGCCCAAGTCAAGTGACCAAAGCTCTGAGGCTTTGTGCCAGGGTTTTTTTAACTACAGTGTCGGCATACCCTATGCTAATAGAATGCAATGGGACTCATGCCATTTAGTAAAAATGGACCCAAACATAGAATGCTGGGGGGGAAGACTGTGTGTATACAGGCAGAGTCATGCATTGGCTCACACCCCTTGTATGCACACTCTAGGTCATGGTCCAAAACCTCAACTGCCTCATCATGTTTTTGCTTTTATTCTTCACTGAGCTGTCAAAGCCGTGAGATAAAGTAGTAGAAGCATTTCCAGCGGATCGAGGGAAGTGATTATTCCCCTCTATTCGGCACTGTTGAGGCCACACCTGGAGAACTGTGCCCAGTTTTGGTCTCCCCACTACAGAAGGGATGTGGACAAATTAGAGAGAGCTCAATGGAGGGCAACGAAAATTATTAGGGGGCTTGGGCACATGACTTATGAGGTGAGGCTGAGGGAACTGGGCTTATTTAGTCTGCGGAAGAGAAGAGTGAGGGAGGATTTGATAGCAGCCTTCAACTACTTGAAATGGGGTTCCAAGGAGGATGGAGCTCCACTGTTCTCAGTGGTGGCAGATGACAGAACAAGGAGCAATGGTCTCAAGTTGCAGTGGGGAAGGGCTAGGTTGGATATTAGGAAACACTGTTTCACTACGAGGATGATGAAGCATTGGAATGGGTTACCTAGGGAGGTGGTAGAATCTCTTGCCTTAGAGGTTTTTAAGGCCTGGTTTGACAAAGCCATGGCTGGGATGATTTAGTAGGCGTTGGTCCTGCTTTGACCAGAGGCTTGGACTAGATGCCCTCCTGAGGTCTCTTTCAACCCTAATCTTCTATGAAAGTATAACAACAAAACTAAAAGCTTAGTCCAAGTTCCTTCACAATGTGCCTGGTCCCAGCCATATATCCTGTTCCCCTCCACTCCCCACTTACCGGGTCTCAGACCCCGGGCAGCTGCCCAGGTGGGAATGTCTACCCTGCTATTTTTAGTCCTGTGTGCAAGCCCATGCGTCCATGGCAGTTGACCCAGGCTCTGAGACTTGTTGCCACAGGTCTTTTTCGGTGTTTTTTTCCCCAGTGTGGCCGTACTCTGTATTTCCAGGCTGAAGCTAAAGAGACCCACTTAATCTGTTTGCCAGGGTGTTTTAGCAGAACAGCTTTGTATTTCCCCATAAGATCCTGAAGTCTGACACCTGACCAAAGTGGGTTTGGGATTCAAGTCTGGACCTGAATTGTGCAAATGACCCCTATCTTTATTATGGATCTAACTAAAATCTCTGATCTAAACACAGCCTACCTTCGGGGTATTCTAAATCTGGACCCTGAACCAAATTATGAAATATCTGTATAACATCTGCTGGTTTACCAACAAACAAAATACAGTTAGGACTTGGTGGTTACTGCTGCCAAGCTCAGGAGAGGCAATAAAAGGAGAGGGACAGGATGGATGTGTTTTTTATTGGCCTGACAAACCAGTTATATGGAATGTTGTAGTCAGGTCGGTCCCAGGATACTAGACACACAAGGCGAATGAGGAAACGTCTTTTATTGGACCAACTTCCGTTGGTGTATTTAGTTACAACACTGAGTATCTTTCACAGACCTGAAGAAGGGTTTTGTGTAGCTTGAAAGCATGTCTCTCTCACCAACATAAATTGGTCCAATGAAAGATATTACCTCACCCACCATGTCTCTGGCAAACTACAGGGTATTCAACAAAAGGAATGTTGTGAATCCAGTCCTATGACTGAATATTTACTGGGATGAAAGTTAGGAAATTCAGAGCTGAGGTTTGAATTAAAAGATTTTGCAATTTGAATAGTGCTGTCTCACTGAAATGACACATGGGCATCATATCCATGATCCACACTGATTCAGCGTGATATGGAGGTGAAATTCATGCTGATGGGAATGATCCTAGAGTTAGGTATAGTACAAAATGGTGCTGTGGACAGGATTTGTTCACACAGTCCTGCCGTAACACTTAGGTTTTCATCTGCATCATTTCCAGCCCAGGGTCTCACCAGGACCAGTACTTTCAGTCATGACAACCTGTGTAGGGGTTTTGCGATGTGAGAATTGGATCATGTCTCAATGAGAATCAGAACCTAGGCTGTTAGGGGTCTCTAATTAGTGTACTAACCAATGGATCATTTAGATTCAGAGCAAATTTATTTTTTTCCTGTTGCCTAATTTTCACACTGAAACTATCTGGGGAAAAAAATTGACTTCTGTCACCTAAAAATGACAAATATTCTTCAATGATCAAAGTAATCATCAGTTAATAATTTGAAATTACACATAAAACTCTCGTTTTGGTTACAATTCACAGACCTAACTGTACTGTACAGCTACAAGAAAGTGTTGCTAACTTGGAGTACTGGATGGTCAATTCTGATTTTCAAACAATTAATCATTGTCTTGGGTATTAATTTCCCCCCTCAACTGTAAAATCTGGGATTGCACAACATGCCAAACAGAGCGACTTGCTTAACAAGACAAATGGATTTTACGGACTTAATCAAGAATAATAATAACTCGATATCTCATTTCTTCATAGCTGGCGAGTACCAGCCCTGGGGGATATGAGGAAGGGGAAAAGGATGTAAAATACAATCCATAAATTACAAGAGTTTATTAAAGAAACTCAAACAGAAACAGGTTCCAGAATTAAAGGCCTAATTTCTGCATGGTTCCTAGCAAGTAGGAAAATATTGATCTATAACAAATGAGGCAAGCATTCTACAGATAATATTTCTGAGGGAAGTCCATAATTCTCTTTCAACTGATGACATTATTCTGCTACACTATATTTTAAGGAATTGGAATCAAAAGGTGACTACTTTTATTTTATTTATTTGTCCAAGTAACAGTCTGCTATGTTCTTTTGTCATGATGCCATAATGCACAGCTTCTATAGTCCACTCCTCCCTGGGGCCAGCTGGAAATGCTCTAGAAGGAAAAACCTAGCTTGTGGGGGAGAGGAGGGTGTCTCCCTAGGTATCATCTTGCCCTCATCTTAGACAATATGAGTGTTTTCAGGCAAAGAGTAATCATGATCAATTGAGGAGGAATCTAGCAGTCCGATCTGCCGCAAACAATTTACAATCTCAACTACAATTGCAACTTCCAGAGAAATCTATTTTCTGATGAGATATGAAATGAGATGCAGAATGATACAGGGAATCTGCCTATTTCTGATTACGAGGAGCTTATACACTCCTCTGATGCATCTGGCGTTGGGGAGAGGGTACTGGTTTAGATGGACCATCAATCTCATCCAGGGTAGCAATTTCTCTGAGACCAACAAATGGAGAGAGTTAACATGGAGAAGGCTCTTGCATCAACACCTGTCAGATTGTGAGAAGGTAATGAAAGGAGGCCAGGGCTAACAAGTGGCATTGAAGACTGAGAGATATGATGTCAGTGAGCTAGGTATGCTGGAGCGAGTGGAAGATTTTAAAAACCAAAGGGGGGAGATTTTGAAATACGAATTACATTAATTAAAGATCAGCAACAAAGCTATAACTTACAAAGGCTGAAGAAGCACCTGAGAGACTGAATTCAAAGCCACCTATTCAGATCTGATTTTAATTTATTGATCTTCATGCAGTTATTAAACAGCCATGTACTGGAGGCATCACAAAATGGAAGTATGTGGCTAAGACACGCTAAAGGATTGCCTCTGATGGGTCTATACCAGGGGTGGGCAAACTTTTTGGCACAAGGGCCACATCGGGGTGAGGAAATTGCTTGCTGGGCCATGACTGTAAGGGCAGGTGGTTGGGGTGCGGGAGGGAGTGCGGGGTATGGGAGGGGGTGTGGTGTGCAGGAAGGGGCTCAGGGCCAGAGGTTGGGGCACAGGTGGAGTGTAAGAGGGGACTCAGGGAAAGGGGTTAGGGTGTACAGTGCAGGAGGGGGCTCAAGGCAGTGGTGCAGGGAGGGCTGCAAGGTGCGTCAGAGGGTTGGGGTGCAGGGTGCTCAAGTCCGAGAGTTGGGGGCAGGGGTCACAGGGCAGGGGGTTGGGTGCAGAAAGCAGCGGGGGCTAAGGGCTCAGGATTGGGGCGCAGGGTGCAGCAGGTGGCTCAGGGCTCAGGATTGGGGCGCAAGGTTCTCAGGGCAGGGGGTTGGGGTGCAGGAGGGGTTCGTTATGTGGGCTCTGGAGTGGCTCCAGAGTGGCAGCGGGGCCAGGGCAGGCTCCCTACCTGCCTGCCCTTGCCTCCGGCTCTGGGCTGCTCCGCTCCACGAAGCGGCTGGCAGCATGTCCCTGCTGGTCCTGGGGGAGAGGGAGAAGAGGGTTCCACTTGCTGCTCTTGCCTGTGATACCTCCCCCGAAGCTCCTATTAGCTGCAGTTCCCCATTCCCGGCCAATGGGAGCTTCGCGGGGAGGTATCGATAGGCAAGAACAGTGCACAGGGTGACAAATCTGTAGTTTGCTCACCCCTGTTCTATACTAATACATGCAAGAAAACAGCAATTCAAAGAGAAACAAATTTACCTTCCCTTCACAGGGCCAGCACTTAAGTCACTTCATGTGCTGATAAATAAAAACAAAACCCAACATTTTAACTGGAAGCGCAGGAATCACCAAAGAGAAATAAAAAAAGAGCAGGATGATCCATGTCAGAGGCAGTTTGGATATTATTACCATGCTAATGGGTCAAATTCTTACGAGCAACTTCTATCAAGAGATGGATTAAGATTTTTAAAAGTCCTGGGAGGGCTGACGTCTCATGGGGTTGATAACAAGATACAGAGATTTTAACCTCTAGGGCACTGGTTTGCATCCACCCCAGCTTGGTACTGAGTGAAAGCAGTTACCCACAATTGATGTTTTATGGCTTGAACAAGCTGATCACCTAGGTTAATTTCCTAAGAAACAAATGGACACGTTACACAAGGCAGCATCCTATTTACTATTAAGTGGCATCCCTTGTGTTGGGACTGCCAGGAAGGCCAAAGGCTGTGTGGGCCCCGCCCCACCATTGCCCAGGGACAGAAACCCATAGTGCTGTTCCTGTGCTGTTGTATGGACATGGAGAGGACTTCACCTTCCTCTTCACAAGCACCATTAAGCACTTAAAAGGGAAAAAGAGGAAAGCGGTTCTGAGACAAGCCATGCTCCTTCAAGTGTGGCCCAGGTCAAGCAGCTATGATCAAATATCTGCTGCCATTACCAAGAAATGGATGACATCAAGCATAGCTTCCACTCACCCCTCCTCATTCTTGTCTTCTTACTGCTCCCCGCTGCAGCCCCAAGAGTAGGGCCCTACCACATTCATGGGCCATTTTGGTGAATTTCATGGTCATAGGATTTTTAAAATAGTCGATATCACAGTTTCAGATGTTTACATCTGAAATTTTATGGTGTTGTAACTATGGGGGTCCCGACCCAAACAGAGGACGTGGGGGGAGGGGCCACAAGGCGATTGTAAGAGGCTTTTGGGTTGCCGCCCTTACGTCTGCGCTGCTGCTGGCAGGGGCGCTGCCTTCAGAGCTGGGCAGGAGGATAGCAGTGGTTACTGGTCGGACGCCAAGCTCTAAAGCCAGTACCACCACCACCAGCAGCGCAGAAGTGCAGGTTATTTGGTATGGGGAGAAGAGATACCATATGGCTCGGTTTCCCAGGCAGCCTCCTGCCCGGGTCGAGGGCTGACAGGTGGGGTTGCAGCCATCCGCCCAGCGGGGCCATCCCTAGCTATTCTGGGGTCCTATGCAGCACCCCCATGGGGGACGGGGGCAGGCCTCTGCGGGGAGTGGGCCCCAGGCCTCCGGGAGGGAGTAGGAGCGGGGGCTGGCCCCAGCACTCACTGGTGGCTGGGTCTGGGTCACTGCACTTCCCACCGCTGATGAGTGCAGGCCCCGCCCTGCGGCAGAAGTCAGGGGAGTAGGGGCGGGGGTGGGGTGGAGCTGGAGCAGGGGCCCTGGGGAAGAGGCGGGGCAGGTGCTGGAGCAGCATACAGCTGCACAAGGCACCAGGAAATGCGGTGCCCCAAATTTCTTGGTACCCTACACAGCTGTGTATTTTGCGTATGGGTAAGGACGGCCCTGCCACTTGGGTTGGTTGCTGACAGCTGGGGCTGCAGCCTCCCACCCACCTTCACTTCTGGTCTGCCTTTAAAGCTGGGCTCCCAGCCAGCAGCCGCAAAGCTTCCTGCAGCGGCAGGAGGCTCCCAGAGCTGGGTCTGACCTGGCTCCAGGAGTGGCCCCTGCAGGGAAAGAGGAAGTCCTTTCCCTCCCCAGCTGGGCCAGTACTAGCAGCTGGGGCCCAACGCACAATAGGAGCCCCTGGGTGGGGCACCACAAGCCCTGCCCCCCCCCCTTATAATAGCCAAATTTCACAGCCTGTGACACATTTTTCACAACTGTAAGTTTGGTAGGGCCCTGCCCAGGCAGGATAGCCTGTCTGGTGGCAGGATTACAGCATCAGAGGTAACTCTGCCCCTCTTATTCGCTCAATTCTCCACATTCAACCTTCCAGGTTTCTCATGGAGACCACAAGGAAATCCAATTTCCCTGCTGCTAAAAGGCTTGGAGAATTTGGGGACTGGATTCTTTGACAGGCGGGAGAGGAAAAATGATCCTGTGATTAAAAGGTAAGAGATCCAGAATTAACTGCAAAACTCATCTCTTACACACAGACTCAAACACACGACACACCCTCCTCTCTCTCGCATGCCCTCTATAATAAATCAACTTATCTCTCTTACAGGCTAGGAAAGGTGAAAGAGAGATTATCATTGCTACAATGCTTGGGAATCACTCAGGCACTCTGGTGATGGTGGCCACAGAATTGGTGGTGTTGACCAATATATGCTGGGCTAATATATATACACATCATATTATCAATATGTATTCTTCACATCACATATATTAATATGTAAAGCACACAATATCAATATAAAATTATACTGCATATGTATTTCTAGCAGTTACCTGGCCTGAATATATTATATAAGCATTAACAGTACACTATTTTATGGTTGGATTATAAATATCATCTCATAATACCAATTCAATTTATTTTGCGAAGCTCAGAAAGGTCTGTATGTTATAAATGAATATTTTTGTGACAATAAATAATTCAATGGCAAACAGCAAACTTTTTTGTTGTTATTTATTTATTAACGGCTTTTTGTCTGAAGAAAAAAATTGCAGGCGAAAACCTCAATATTAATGCAATGGTAATAATAATATCACAACGGTTTTAGGTTTTTTTAAACTTGTTTGCACCTTTCTTAAAGATGAACTACAGTAATAGGTAAGTTATAACCAAAATGTTTAAAAATATAAAATATACATGATGTCTGGTAGTATTGCAAAATGTTAAACCTAACCAAACAAATTTCAGATTTCTACCTTTGCCTCCCATGCACAAGCAAATATCATAAACATATTACCCTCAAAATGTTTGCATATGCCTGCATTTAAATTTTATTCTGCTTCAATTTTATACTATTTTTTCTGTGCTATGTTAAATTTAAATAACCAAAACTTCTTTATGATTCCAAAATGTTTAACAAAATTGTAATTGTTGCCACAAACAAAACTGTAAAAAGCTTGAGTAGAATTTCTGTTGCAATCTATTTTGCTAAATGAGATTGCTCAGGAGGGGAGATCAATACATCTTCTGACAGAAGATTGTGAGCATTTCTCTTAGCAGGCAAGTACTATATTTATTATGGAAACTAGTAATGTACAGGTTAATGAAGTAAAAATGGATATCTTTAAGCAAAAACTTCAAATACATCTAACACATTTGGGGTCTTTTGGGGGGGGATGGTATCCTGAAAAATCAGAGCAAAGAACAAAAATGTATTTTTAACAAAGAAAAAATAATTGAAGAGTAAAAAAACCATTCTTCCAATATATGCTGTACCAAATTACAGCTTGTGTAATAAATGACTTGGTCCCTAAAACATGTTAAATAAACTAAGTTCATTGGTGTATAAGTTCGGGTTACTAAAAACAAGAGAAACATAAAATAAAAAAATGCAGCATGTTAACTAATTTGAGCAATTTAAGACTGCATCCCACAGACTAGAGACACCAGAATAATCAGTGCACAGTGAAGAAACCTCTGGCTTTTGGAAGAAGAAAAGACACAGAGTGTTATAAACAACAGACTGGTTAGCCACACTTCAAGCTACTATAGCTGGACAACTGAGTATGCAACTGACCACAGAAGCATTATAAAGGCCACTAGCCTGGTCAGGTATAACTGTTATTTAAACAGTACATTATTAAGCAAAGTGAGTTCACACATACACCTGTGGCTTTAAACCTCTTGCACTGGAATATGTCTAAAATTGTTTTTTGTATAAAAGTCTATGTATTCTTGTATGCTTCTTTGTTAATTAATATAATAGCATCTTATCAGGAAGGATATATTTTGTCCTGAAGGTCAGTGCCGCTTCACCCTCGTACCAGCTCTGCCCCCACAACCCCATTCAGCCTCCAGTCCTGCCCTGCCTCCAGGCACAGCTCCGCCCCAGTCCAACTCCACTCCCAACCCTGCTCCACCCCTCCCCCAACCCCATCCCTGCCCTCATTCCCTCTCCAGCCCAAGCCCAACTTTACCCTCATTCCCTCTCCATCCTGATAAGCTCTGCCTCTAGCCCCAGCTCCCAACCCTTCTGCCCCCAGCTCCAAGTTCAGCCCAACCTCTGCTGCTGAGGAAGCCTTGATCGTGCAGTAATGGGCCGGGGAAGGGAGGAAGGAGAGAGACAGATTTCGTTAATGGCAAGTGAGGCATGACTGGAAAAGTTTGTGCACCACTGCTCTAAACCCACGATTCATGGTATCGAGGGCCTGGTTAATGAAGAATGGTACATGGTGTACAATATGCATGACATTGCTGAGTTGTTTAATCAAACAAGTAAAAATTAATGAATTGCAGTAAGCAATTTGATGGCAAGGGAAAACCATGTTGGTAAATAAATTATCTGTACCGCTTATGGGAATTATGTTTTAACTGCCATAACCATTTCTTTAGGAAATAGTGAAAAAGGAAAATTACCAGACCTTATAAATTAAGAGCATTTAGCTAAGTGGAATTGTCCTCAGTGGATAACAAAACTATGGTGAACTGACAATACGTTAAATTATGCAAACAAATCCCCTTTAGCACAATTCGCAATTAGGGTCAGTGACACTACATCCTAACTGAAGCTCATGTTATTCCAAACAATCTTGCACAGTATCTTGACCCATATGAATCTTAACAGCAATATTCAATAAAGCAGCTACTGTCCATTCAGTAGAGTACCTGGAAGAGAGCATCTACAAGGAATGTCTGAATTTACCTTAGCTACCGGAGCATCACTCAGTAATGTGAACCTAAGGATACTACACACAGCTTGTCATTCCATTAAGGGATATGGACATGTATGCTGATGCGATGTTTTTGACATCATGACGTGTGTTTTTGACATCATGGCCATGATGGCTTGAACCAGTACAATGAGACAGAGAAGTCAGCCACTCTTGTCTCCTACCCAGTTAATTTACCAGATGACGACAACCAGCATTAAGAGTGACCTATAATATGGATGGACAGTACCGTGTGGTAACTAATTACGAGAAATGTACATATGCAAACCTCGTTTGTGATGTCACTACTACAAATTTTTGTTTTACTCATGTACGTAGCAACGTAGGACACACTATAACAATGCCAATCAGTTTTTCCAGAATAAATCCATAACACAAAGTGAGCCCCAGTACCACATAAAAATAAAAAGCATTAGTTTTTAATATGCATATTGACCCACTTACCTTAAATTTGAAAATATTACATCAAAAAGACACACACATTATTCAAATTAGCAACAAGATGCACAAGGCAAAAAACAAACCTTGACTGACCTTATACATGATGGGGATTTTAAAATATTGATTTCCCACACCTGGTCAGAAGATGCATTTAAAGCTTTGCTTGAATTGCAAGATATATTAGTTTTAGTTGTGTTGGTTATATATTACCACTTGCGCAGTTTGTTGAGACATAAATCACATACTAATTATATATATATATATGTTTCTATCAACTATGAAACCTCAGTTGGTGTATGTCTTTCTATAATTCTGTTCATTTATGAACTTTGCAAGCCTGATGAGAGCTTTTGCATTAGAAAACAGGAAACTTGTCAAAGGCAAAATACATTAGTGTTCTGCTCTGGTACAAGCTGGGGAGGTACCTTCATGGACCAATACCTGGAATGCTAGTATCCAAAACAAACATAAGGAAGGTAAAGATACAAAACAATAAGTTAATGAACTGGTACAAAGTGATGGGTTAGATTTTAGCGACACACAATGAATTTTGTAACTTGTAAAATCATCCTATAAATACTTCAAGCTGAAATGCGTCACTCTGAAACAAGCCTTCTATATAAGCTGAATTCAACAACACTGCATAAGATGACCTTCCCGGAAACTGGCTTTATAGAGAATCTTTTTTTTTTCCTATACTACCCCGTGTAAACGAGCCCTTCTCCGCTCGGTCCACTAAGGAGTCAAGACCCCACTTTTATAAGCACCAGTGTCCCTTTATTTCCCTTTTGCAAGCCCCCACTGTCACCTATACACATATATACATACGATAGCCCACTGACTTGGCTGCCTTGGGGGACAACTAGCTCCCACAGCTAGCCAGGAGCAACAACACTTGGTTCCTCCCTGTTCTCCTTCCCTCCCGTTTGACTTCCTTCCTGCCAGCTTTATGCTCTGGCCTGCAAGACTCCCAGGTGGTTCGCCTTAAGCCCCATTCTCCTCGGGGCCACGCCCTGCCAGACAATTAACTGCCCCAGCTGGGAGCTGGGCTAGCAGAGGGAACAGGGGCTGGCTCAGCACCTTCTCGCCAGCACCCTGTTACACCCCGCTACTGACTTTTAGCAATAAATGAGGTAGTTATTTGGTTTCTTGTGTATATTTTAGCAACAAATCTGTTAGTTATTTGGTTTCTTATATATATTTCATAATGAAACAAAGTGTGGTCATGCAATTGACTACACAATTTACCACCAGTAGGTAGATTAGATAACAATAGCTGGAGTCGGGAGATATGACTTACATTCCCACTTATGAGACAAAGAGTCCTGTGGCACCTTAAAGACTAACTAAAGTTTTAGAGTATAAGCTTTCGTGGGCTAATACCCACTTCGTCGGCATGCATCCGACGAAGTGGGTATTAGCCCACGAAA